>VDFB02193867.1:66264819-66280857 GCA_007258455.2 Sequoia sempervirens
GTGTCTTCGCATTTTCATACTTGGCTTGCCCCATGAACCAAATACTCAAAGGAGGTGAAGAAAGATTTATTTGTATAGAAGTGCAACAAGGAGAATTTATAGAATTGAAGAAAATATTATGTTCAACACTAGTATTGGAACTTCTAAACCTACAAAAACCTTTTGAAATTGACATAAATACCTTTCAGTATGCTCTTGGGGTAGTTCTCACACAACATGGCCATTTAGTGGCCTACAACAATGAAAAATTCTTTGATGTAGTATGACAATATATTATATATGACAAATAAATGTATACTATTATGTAAGCCTACAAGCAATGGAAGCACCATATTTTGGGAAATGAGACTATCATTCATATAGACCACAAGCCCTTGTAATTTTTGTAGACATAAGGGATTTTATACAATGATGGATATCAAAGATGGTCAGCCTACTTGCAACATTTTTACATCAATATTTACCACAACAAGGGAAGAAAAAAAAAGTTATAGATTGCTTGAGTATACCTTTGGTTGTAGCACTAACTGTGGTGTTGGATTCTTGGGCCAACAAACAACAACTTGGATCAAATTTTATGGTTCAATGATAATTATTTTTATGATGCCTAGAATAGGCTCAAAGAGGGTAAGAAATTCCTTGGTTTTTAATTTCATGTTGATATTCTTTGTCATAAGGGCCACATATGTGTTCCTATTAGAAACAAAAAAAGATGATATGAGAAGCACATTGCAGTTGCGTTGGTGGACACTTAGGAATAGGGAAAACTATTTTTTCTCTTCAAGCGTATTTTATTAGCCCAAAATGCAACATGACATTCATTCCTATATTTAGTATTGTACAACATTTGCCATTGTGAATCCTACAAATTGTAAGGAAGGAATGTACATGCCTCTTCCTACCACTAATTGACCTTAGAAATTAGTCTCAATAGAATTCATGTTTGGCATCCCTAGACTACTAAAGACAATCATGATTATGTGTATGTGGTGATAGACAGGTTTTTTGTGCTTCTCATGATTCTCCCAAAGAAGAGGACAGGCTAAATATTTGTGCCTCCTTCTCCGACTCCGCTGGGTGCCACACTTCTCTATTCGAGATAAATTCGTATCAATTTTTTGGTCACTTCTTGATACAGGTCACTAAATTACACCGGCTGTCAAGGTGGGTAGTTCAGGGTGTGTGTATGATAGTTACATTTTGTAAGTGTGTTTCTAAAATCATGAACATGGTTGATCCCATATGTGCAACATAGCTATAGTCATGTATAATACATGAATTCATAGGGTACAACCCTTTGAGGTATGTCTTGAATACCAGCCACTAGCTCCCTTGGATGTTGTAGTCCCAACCATGACCAATAAGCTATCACCACATGTAGAGAAGGAGATTGAAAGAACATCCAAATTTTATGAAAATATTCACCATACATAGCAATAGGATCATGAGATATTGTAGTATAAACTAAAAATATAAGGAGCGACGAGATCAACATCATACACCTCATAAATTTCAAGTCAAAGATAAATTTTGGATTCATCTATAGAAAGGGAGACTTCAGGGACCACATCAAAAGATTCAACCTCTTTAGTATGAGCCATACACTATAATGAAACAAGTTTTTGATTATGGTTTTGAACTAAATTTTTCTTCTAGTTTTGGGGCTACTTCCCATATTCAATGTTGAATTGTTGCACTCATACTTTCTAATGTTGTTGAATACCACAACTATTGATAAAAAAATTCAGAATGTGGAAATCAATCTAGAGAATATTATTCTAGTTGAAAATTATCATATTATTGAGGTTCTTGTAAAATATCTACGATAGAAAATCCCAAGCTCTATCGGTTGTTCAAGCACAACAACTCCCTCACCAAAGCAAGTAGTTTACCTAGAGAGAAAATTACCACATGTTTTCCTCATCTATTATAGAGCATTGGAAGGGGGGAGGAATGATTTAGAGCATTTTGGAGGTGTTGGCACAAATAGATATGGAAAATATTAAAAATTCAATTTTTAGTATTTTTTATATTTTACTAAATCATATTTTCAAAGGCCTTGAAAGTGAATTTGTCCTCAAAATTATTGTTGTTTCTCATTTTTAAAGGATTGAAATTAGAGTTGTTGGATATCTTTCCATAAATATAAATAAACTTCTAGATTTTAACCAACATATTGCAAGTTATGACCCCGCCAAGTTGGGGTACCTAAATTCATATGGTTTTTTGAAAAAAATAGTCTTGTTAGTTATTTTCTCGCATCCAACTATTCATTTCAAATTCAAAATGTTGTGGTGACTATTGAGATCTCTTGAAATTATATATCTTATTTTGGTTTGAATAAAAGGTTAATTTTATAGGCAAACATATCCTTTCACAAGATTATCATTTTATCCATTCATATTCTCATAATGCTATAGGTTTTTCACACCAAGTATTATTACTTGAATTCTTAATTGAATTCAAATTATCTTTGGATATTCCAAACCTTACTTGCTCTACCATCCACATCCCTTATGTACCATCCTTCCATCCCATGCATATTTTCCCACCATCAATTCACAAAGACATTCCAATTTGTGTGGTTCATTTTATTCCTTTCAAAAATATTCCTTGGAGCTCCCTCCTCCTACTACTCTATCACCTATCTATCATCCATCTAATCAATCCCTCTCTCCTATCCAAGGAATCCCTCAATCCTTCCATCTTTTACAAATCCTTGGTTCTCCTTTGTTATTGGTTCCTATCTATTCCGCTAACCTAACCATCATATCCTCCATGCAATCCCATCATATCCAATCTATTTATCCTCTCTCCATTCATTCAATAATAAAATTTCAATTCCAATCCATCTAATGCAATCAATCCTAATCAATGTAATCCAATCTTGTAATTTGGCTCATCATCCAAAATAATCCATTGATTTTTCTAATAATCCATGGGTAAAATTTCATCAAATCTACCATCTTCATCAATCAATCAATAAATCAATTGGTTTTTATCTTGACTAGGGGCACAATCCTAGTTTGTTTTTTGGGAGATTTTTGTGTATGCTTTCTTGTTACTTATGTGTGTTATAATTTTCTAAATCTATCATGGTCTTTGCATCATATTTTCATAGGGTCATCATGGTCTTCCATATCATGGTATCATAAGAAATATTTTTTATTTGACCTTTTTGATTAAATACTTGGCACACTATCATCACGGTTCCTTATAACTTGGTGCATAACATCAAGCACAATATTAAATCTAGGTTGCTTATACCATTGCAATATGATTCCTATCCATGATCCCTATCTCCTTCCATCCTTTACCCTTTAACTCTCCCATCCATTTCAAGAGCACACATGTGTTATTGGAACCTGTTTATCCTCTCAAGGAGGCATACCACTATCTCCTCACCATCCTTACTCATCCTACTAGTAACTGGAGCATCATGTCACTAGTTCTCATCCTTTCTTACACACTATATTTTTTCTTCTTTGATACAATGTCACTCCTTATAGTCATGATTTAATATCAAAGAGGGGAAAAATAAAATACACTTAAATTAGCTAAATCTTGACCACACGTAATCTCACCTTATTTTAGCTATTAATTAAATAAATATCATTATTTGTTAATTAATTTAACCTTTTACATTTATCCCTCGTTAATTAAATAAATTCACATTTATTTAATTAAGTTTAACCCCTCAAGTTTATCCCCACCTTAATTAAATAAATTTATATTTATTTAATTAATTCAACCTTATCCCAAAAATCATCCAGGTAAATCAATTAATTAGTATATAATTAATTAATTTAGGCTAATCAATCTAAAACTCTCATGTGCACATGTGATTGATTTCCTTACAAATAAGTCAATTTCAATTCCCACCTCTTGAAAATACTTTAACAAAATTATGGCTCCTCAGATACCTTTTTAGCTAAATGCACCGAATAGCGTAAATACCATTTCACCTTATCCAAATCCATTAAACCACACATACAACACTCTAATTAAATTCCCTCTTCCATTGTCAATCCCACTATAGCAATCTCTCATGGTACTGAGCCCTTCGTGCCTGCCTATCTCTTACACCTCATGGGATATTTGTCACATGACTACAACTTCATTCCAAGCCTTAATCCTCAATCAATCCTAGCCATCCAATTACCAATGCATCTTGATCCTTAATTTCCCTCTTAAAAATTCTATAAATGAGAGACCTACCATCCCATTTGATAATCTTCTCTCATCATAGTATTATGACTCAATTTAATCTCTCAATCATCTCAATCATAACATCATGCTACTGGATTCATAAGCAAGCACATTCAATCTATCAATACATCATAGATGATCATTCTAAGGTTTACATGTATTTGGTTTGAGTAGGCTTGATTTTATGCTATTTTTCATTTATATCATTTGTATGCAATACAATGGGCCTAAGATAGCCTCTTTTCTACTTCTTGACTTGAGTGTGAAATGTGTGGTTTGTATGCTATAACATTGTACCAAAAAAATCATAATTCATTTTAAGCATAATCTAGTACCATATAAGACCATAGAACATCAATGAAACATCTTATGACATCATGAAATAATATTGCATTTGCATTACATCAACATATACATTAACTATACATCCTAAAAGTTTATTTGAAATGATTTCAAAGTTATAGAAATCATTAAAATGATTCAAGGGTTTGACTAAGGCTAGACCCCTTACATGGAAAACTCCAATGATATGTATATATAGGTCACCAAGTTTTCAATTCCAAATTAGATACTTGAGATATTCTAATTTTTGAAGATCAAGATTATTTAAATCAAATATGTCAACAAGGGTTGGAACTATGAATTCATGATTGAATTTGCAAGTGTGGAGATCATTTTTGCATTATGGAAGTGACCTAAAGAAAAACACCATTATTTTATAATATGTTTGATAGTGAAAAGGGTTCTACTTTTATACTTTATGACCTAGTCCTTTGATTCTTGTGAAGGCTTTGGATGGCATCAAACATCTTGTGACATTGTTTATGAGAGAAGAATTATTTAAAAATTTGGTTCTACTCTATGTTAGCCTCGTAAATGTAATTGTGTTGTAAGAAATTAATAGTGTTTAGTTCAAATAAAAAGTTGAATATTATTACATACCTGAATTTGTTTTTAAAATGATGTAATTTAAAAAAAAATACATCTTATTTCTGATTTGTATGCACAAATTATAAATTATTAGATCAAAGAAATCTTAATGAAACTATAAATTCATAATAGGAAGTGGCTAACTTGAAAAAGTCACATCTTTCTTGAAAGTGAATTTAAAAAAAATAAATTTACACTTACATTTTTTGTTTTTGTTTTGAATGGTCATGAGCATCCTTTGGCATTCCACATTTCATTTTCTTGAATTCTTCTTCCTATTCCTCCTTGGTTTTAGTTTTAACTTCCTTCGTGCTTAACAATTTATGATAAAATGCTTAAGGTCAAATTGAGAGTATATGGAGCTTTTAGAGCATTGTAACTCAGTTGTTGGGAGTATTTGTGAGTGGTTAATGTCATATTTTGACTGTACTTTTGGAGAGTTGCAAACTACTCATGGGAGAGTTTTGAAATGCTTCGGAGGAATCTTAGACAATCTAAGAGTTTGATCATTAGTACATTGTTATTTTAGAATATTTAAGTTAATGACTCACATTTTGAAGAATTTTTACTCCCAATGAAATTTTTCATCTTAATTAATTTGCGTCTCCATTTAGATTATGTTTTGTCTCTCTTTAATTTATATTCCTTGTTTAATTAATCTTTTGCTCTAAATTAGTCGATTATTACTTTAAAATTTCATAAAAGATATTTTAGATTACTTGTGGCCATTCTGTCTTGCGCATTTAGATGTTCGTGGAAAGGAATAATTATACACTCCACAACCTTTCCCTAAAAGAAAGTACCCTCAGTGGTCCACATTGAATGTATCTAATCCTTTAACTTTGCCCGATGTACAATCTCTGTACAGAAAAATGGTCCAAGTTCAATGCATCTAATCTTCTGGTCTTTGTAGCCTTCCTCTTGTTTAGATATATGCCACGAAGAAAACTGATCGTGTACGCTCTAATGCGTCCGAGTTCCTCCAGATGCTTCAAGAGAAATGGGTTTACGTTTATACCATGACATATAAGTGTTTTTTGCTGAAAATATTCGGGGAGCTTTACAGTCACTGAAGGCTTGCCTATTATGAATTGAGATTTATTGTATTCCTTTTTCATTGAAGGTTAAAAGCTCTTAGAGCAGCTCAAATATAAATCAAATTCTGTCCATATACCAGATGTCAATCTTTTAGTCATTATTATTCTTAGAAAAAAAAATATTTTCTTTTATCATTAGAAGTGATTTAGATATGAAACAAGCTGGGTGTGGAGAAGCTAGTTCCTGTGTTTCTTTTCCAAATTTCCTTGGAATGCTCTGTATTTACTAAACATATGCGATATGGAAATTACGTTGTAATGGTTTGTTGTTTCCTTGATACCGATTACTCTTTTCTTTTCATTTCATTTGTTGCCAGTTTAAATATTGGTATATGGTTTTCAAATGGTATATAAATTTGGTTAGTTATATTAATGGGTTTTTGGTCTGTTAGTGAAGTTGAATGGTTCAGATAAGTCTACAAATTAAGTCTTGCTGAGTGCTAAACTAATACCTCTACAGATATGAGTCTGGGAATTGTGGAGTTTTGATAGAATAGTACCTCTCGACCTTGACTCTCCACTAGAATGTTTCAACAAAATACCATAGAAAATAAATTCCTACCGCTTCTCGATTTTAAATTTGGAACGTCAGACGGTTTGACAGAACAGACAAAATCAGTTCTAGATTTAAATTTCATTTTACTTTATGAAGTAAAGATCAGGATATTTTCAGTCTCTCTTTTAATTTGGAATGTTCCTAGCATTCTATAATCTTATATGATGACACTGAAAATAAAATAAAACAATCTAGTTGGATCCTGCACTGATTTTATTATAAGATGAGGAAATTGGGATGGGCGACTTGTGAAGAAGTTGATTGTGTCTTGATTCTCTAGTCTACTGGTGAGAATGTTATGCTTATAAAAAGTTTATTAGAGATATTTTTTACAGAAACCAAAAATAATAATTGTAAATACAAATTTATATATTTTTTGTTCTCAATTGTAAGTTCCTAACGACCACACAAATACCATTTGTCATAAAGATTTGAATAGTTTCTGCAAACCCTAAAAACCTTACCGAAATAGTTACATCATGGTCATTTCAACCCGAATGCACACTTGTCTTACGCATTTCAATATTATTACATTATACCACAAGCCCATTCATCACTCGACGACACTATCATATATAATACAAAACCACACAATAACACCCCATCTGCTCTTTTTAAGTCTTTGCAGATACACAACATCCAGATAATTACATCAAACAGCTATTGTGAGACAATAAACCACATCTTCATAAATAATTTAGGATAAATAAATGTAAACAAGTAATAGTAAATGAATTGTTTTAGATAAAAGAGTTAGGGGGTTTAAAAACTTAAGATCCAAAGCATCTAAAATTGTCTCATAAGTCATTTCCATTATGAGGAAGTGACCTTTATTCGTTAGATTTGTCCTTTAACTTACAGAAATGAAATTTGATTATATATTTCACCTTATTGTCTTAAGGCCTTTAGTACTTGGATACAAAAAAAATTCATCATGGTGTTTGGACCTATGATAAAAAGTAGTGGTGCTGACAATCAATGGTTTTTAAGGATTTTTACAATAACAAGCATGAATGCAAGTGATTTTGGTGTGCAAAATGATTCTAGATGATTAATGCTTGAGATTTGGTATAAATGGAATATAGTGTGATCGATATGAGAATTTAACCTAGTGCAAGAACTAGGGTTCTAGCAAGTGTTGATAGAAGGCCTGATGTATAAAGTTAAAGAATTATTGATGAGTAATTATTTCAGATAGGTAGATGAAGAGGGATTGCCTTAATGATGATTGCAATAGCGATCATTATGATTTTGAAATAAACTAGTTGTGATGTCCTTTAATATGTGACTTAGGTGCACAATTTGAATGGTTTATCCTAGTAAATGATCAATAACAAATATTTAGAAGATTGTTAGATTCAACCCAAGGGGAGATTTAAATTTTGAATAGGAGAGTCTTGAATACATTCTACACAAATGATATGGTTAATTTTCTCCATAATGAATTTGACCCTAGTATGCCAATTAATAGTCTAAAATCTAAAGAAAGCCAATAAGTTTATGTTCTATTTCTAAGATTCAATTTGAGAATTTAGGTCAAAGTTGGTGCCAAAATAGCCAAAACCATGCACTAGAACCAAATACTTAGGACATACAGGATAAGTGAGAAAATTGCATAGCATGTAGCTTTAACCATTACATTTTTCCTAGCTTTTCTATCCATGTGAATCTATATTGTACACCAAATTATATAAATACTCTAGGAAAAAATTACTAAAAGAGGAATAAATGGAGACATAATCCAAAATTTAACTTGTGAACTACACATCAACTTAGAAGCAATTAGTAACAATATGGTTGCTTGATTTTCCATGTACCCCTTAAGACATGCACACAAATCAATAAGAGAGAAAAAAATGGATAGAATTTATCATAATAACATGATACTGGTTTGGAACCTTCTGGTGGGTTTTTGGTTTATTTGTTGGGATTCATTGTTCCCATGGTTTGGCTTTAGTGAGTGGAGCATATTTTTTCTCATGCCTCCTATTGAGGTGGAGTTCTTGGGAGAGTTGTTTGGTGCTATGGGTTGGGGGAGTTGTTTTGTGAGGACTTTTGGTGCCCATGTTTCTATTTTTTCTTTTTTTCCTTTTGAGGTGGTTTACAAGGAATGTGTTGGGGTTTGGTGTAAGCTTCTTCTTATAAGGAGTTGTTGCTTCCCTTTGTACCCAACTTTCCCTTTGGTTGCTCCTATGGAGATGGAGTACTCTCTTATTGAGGAGGAGATGTTTTATTTTGTTGGTGTTGGGTGTTGTTGTATGGGGGCTCTTGTTACTAGTTTTTTTGTTTAACCTTGTGCTCATATTGAGGTGGATTTCAAGGAATTTGATGAGATTGGTATGCTTAGTGATGGGGGTCAGTGCTGGATCATGGGGATCCAAACTAGGCCTTTAAGTGGCAATGAAATTTAGAAAAATAGAGTTAGAAAACTTGACATAAAATTTTGAATAAGCTATTAACATAATATTAAAAATATGTAAGAACAAAATTTGTAGAAAATTGAATTTAGTTTCTAAGATACTATTCCTTTTTTGGAAAAATGTAAATTTATTTCAAAGATTTATTGCTACTAATCATCCCCATGAGAAAATTTCAAAGAAAATAATACTATGCAAATGAAGTGCATAATTTTTTAGTGAGGAGGGGTGGGCCAATAATATTGTTACCAATTACTAAAATAGATAGCAAAGTATCCTTCATACCATCATATATAATTCAGGGGGAGAGAAATAGCCAACATACCCAATTCCTACATTATAACACCACCATTGTATTCTCTTTCCATGGTTATGTCTCTTGTGAATCAAGGAGGATACACAAGGCCATTTTCATAATGCCACCCTAGAAAAAATGACAAAACACAAAAAAATTCTTTCTCAAACTTATTACCTTTGTAAGTTTGAACTAAAAACATTGAAATACACTTGTAAACTTATTATCATGTACATGCATTATTATTTGGGAGTTATTTTATAATATAATGAATAATTAAATTATTCATATGTTGAATATGTGTTAATACACATTATAGATGTTTCAAGAAGAAAATAGATATGTTGAAAGATTTTGATTTGTTGAGAGTCACTTTAAATTAGGTGCCATTTTATATTTGAGGTTTGTAGGGAGTTGTTGAGCTTCAATAAAGCTATAAATTTAACCATCTTCCAATTATATAAAAAAACAAGAGTTGTGTAGCTATTTCTCTTCTATTATTGCATTAGATAAAATAGCCCATTAACTTCTACTATTGACTGGTAAGCTTCTTAGTAGCGTTGTTCAAGAAGGCATTATCAAGCGTGGTGAGAGGGAATTCTATTCACTAGTCCTATTATACTTTTTCTATATTATTATAGATGTGGCCCCTATAGACTATGATCTAGTGATCACCATGCTAGATTCCAGTGTGGTTGCTACCTTGTAACATTCCTTTGAATGAATTTCGAGAAGATAATGGTGGTGCACAAGGGCTATGCAGAATTTTACCTCTAATTATCCATGTGCAAGAGTGAGATAGCTAGTCATTTATTTTTTAGAGAGAATCAATAAGTTGGAACAATAGTGCAAGGATTTGGTGAGCCTATCTAGAAAGAGAGGAGCATTATTGTTGGCTACCACATTGCTATAGGAAGAATTGTTTTATATTTGAAAAGAGACTCTTTTATTTCTCTCTATATTTTTTTAGTGTTCTTTAAATTTTTTAGAAAATATCTCTAGTGCATGTCGATAAATTTTTATGAGAAAATTTTCACACATAGAAGGTCCAAATGAAACTTCACTTAATTGAGAAACATTTGTGGAATATTATATATTCCATGAGTGGTAACTCATTTTTTGTGAAAGGAAAAAAATAGGGAAATACTACTATTGTAGCAAGCAAGGAAAATATGCTTGGGAGTGTAGCAAAAGGGTTGCATATCTAATTAGAGTACAATCTGCTGGTAATGAAGAAGCAAACTTTACTAATAACACTATTGATGATGCTAATGAAGGAATATTCTTTTTTTAATAAACTTTAGGTGTTTAGGGATCATCAAAGCATATTTCAAAATTTTATTAGAGGAGATATAGGTTCTTTGACATGCCTCTATTTAGGTGTTGGAGGAGGAGAGATGCTTGAGATTTCAAAAGTGGTAGCGATGTACTCATGTGATAGTTTATTGAGTTCTTAGTAATATAGAGTGATGCTAAATTTCTAAGAAAATTTACTTCTTCATGAAGGGCCAGGGCTATAATAAATGAATCGTTTAGATGTCAAATATGTGTCAAGAAGAGTTATATATATATATATATATATAATTTTTTTAGTTTATTGTCCATTAGTTCCAATTAGATGCCAAATTAGATTCTAGGTTTAGGGAATTGTTGAATGTTACTAAAGCTATAAATTATAATCAACTTCAAGATAAATAAAAATGAGAGAGTTATGCAACTATTGTTCTTCTATTAAATTTATAATGGTTGGTGGACTCTTGCATAACATTTAATACATTTTTGTGTAAGCTTTATAATTGTTAATTCTCATGATATAAAAAAGCATACAACTCATGTTAAATAAATGTAGTGGTGTGTGAGTTAAATGTGGTGAGGTGCCATTAAATTTGATTAAATTTCCATAAAATATAGTGAGGTAGATGGTTAAAACAAGTTGATATCAACATGCATCATGTCAATTTGTTGACATAAACATGTAACATATCAATTTGTTCAACGACTAGAGATCGACATATTGATTTCTAATCAACACCTTTTTTTGACTCAAAAATAATTATTTTTTCAAAATTATTTATAATATATATTTAAGAGACATTTAAATTGTCGACAGTATTAATTATATAATTTTTGTAATGCCAACATAACACATACATTTCCATATCAACCATTAAAATTATAATGCACCACTATGGGGCCATCGCCACTAGATATGAAAAACATGCAAATCAAATTGCTTTTGTTCGAAAGTACTTCAACCCGTACTGATGTCTGTGAATATTTACTGATGTGAATGGTACGATTATCCCATATCATATCAGATTCTTTCCCGCGTAGTTTCTTTACCAAAAGACATCTACATTCAATGAACTTGAAAATAAGATGGCCAGGTTCAATGCAACACTCTTTCGGCGATCAAGTATTCTTGTTCACTAGATTTTATGTATACTCTTTGGTAAGGCTATATATCAACCATATGTTGTTCATGAGTTTGCATGGATAGATCTACTTATGTTGTTCCTGAGTTTGCATGGATGGAACTACTTATGTTCTGGACTGCCTGAGTTCTCCCAACTCCTTCAGTAAAATCATTTACTGATTTGGTCTCTGAAAATAATTCATTTCAATGAATATTTGCTGAAGAGTTTGGGGGAACTCTGGAAGTTACTGAACACTTGCTTAACAGAGGCGGAACTTTGGAAGTTACTGAACTCTTGCTTTCTAACGAGGGACATTTTATTTGAGCAGACTAAAAATAGTAGTTACTTATAAGCTGTTTAGGCCTCTGACCTTTTAAAAAGGAAGAAAAAGAAAATAGTAGTTATTATATGTAGGTTTTTTTTTGGTAATAGCAAGAAAAACAATTTTTAAGACTATCAAACATGAAAGAAAAACATTTTTAGAAGCTTACAGAAATATATATATATATATATATATATATATTTTTTTGTCTTTGTAGTAATCGTATATTGCATACAGATTTGATTTGATTTATGTGAGAAGATACAGTGATATTTTTTTAGATGCCTAATGTGACTATTTATCATATCATTTTCTTTATTGAAGGCCATTTTAAATTAAAAGCGACCAGTGACTCGTCAGTCAAAACACAGACATGGTTTCACATTTTGATAGACATGTTTAATCTTGGGAATCAAATTCTGGAATTGAGTGACCATTAGCAGCTTGATTACGACACTTGTGTTGTAATATCTGTTTGAAGGGTTCGTCTTTTCTTTTTTAGCAAGGGCTGAGTAGAAAGTAGTGTTCATATTTGTATTGTGTTGTTGTAATACTGAATAACAATTTTCGATGATTATAAAAAAAAAATAAAAAAAAATCGATGATTTTTTTCACTTATCTGCTTCCCACTTTTT
Source organism: Sequoia sempervirens (assembly GCA_007258455.2). Lineage (NCBI taxonomy): Eukaryota > Viridiplantae > Streptophyta > Pinopsida > Cupressales > Cupressaceae > Sequoia > Sequoia sempervirens. The sequence goes on from VDFB02193867.1 coordinate 66,277,698, forward strand.
CATCCAAAATATGTTTTAAGGAAGAATAGAAAGCAAATATGGGGGTCCATGTCACATGGGAGTGTTGGATTAACCTAATTCCTTTAACCTTTCCAAACTTGAAGCTACGTAAACTTGATATTATTTCTCAGTGTGTGTCTAAACATTGTGTCCTTAATTTTTAAGCATATCCTTGTCACATTCCCCGTGTTAGCCACTTCTACGTTGGACAATGTGGGAAAAAAGAAGAAGACATAATTATATTGAAAAAGAAATAAAATAGGACGAAATGAGGATGAAGAGTAATAGTATAGGTATAGGAATTATGGTGGAAAATTGTGAATAAAAAAGAAGAAATAATTATATTGAAAAATAAATAAAATAAGACGAAATGGGGATGGAGAGAAATGGTATATGTATAGGCATTACAAGAGGGAAGGGAATCCAATTGCAATGATTGTATTGGACAAGCTGCAAGGTATGCACATCTTTCACTACATAAAAAAATGTGTTTCATGGAGTACCATGGTTTCATGATATAAACAAAATAGATTTATTGAAAATACTTTAGAAACTTTCAAGAAAATGAATCGATAGGTGTAAAACGATTGACTCCACAACCTTTGACTATTCCCTTCTTGCTTGTGTATAAGTGAGGACTTTTGAATAGGTTATGGGCTTCCATCAAAGCATAAGAATAGACAAAATTTAGGAGATGGAAAGGAGAGGGAGGAAGGGAGATGCAAAGAAGGGATTATAGTCTCCTCTAAAGAAAGTTCAATATCCAAGGAAGATAGGATTCAAAGTTTCCTGAACTATTAGTGATGAAAAAGAAAGAAGAAGAGACATTCAAATGTTCGAATAACTATTTGGGTTATAATTTCCATTGATCACTTTGAAGTCCTATAGTAGGATATGATATTGGCTTCCCAAATCAAGATCCAAGTCATTTGATATCTCATCAAACTATTCCTAGGAATCCTAGAGTTAGCAAACAACTGAGAGATGTGGATAGTTTTGATTTAGAGACAAAACACATATTGAAAACTTAAAGAAAATTTCTGAATAATGTTTCAAAGATAATGAGCCGTAGAACTCCAAAAAACACGTTGGTTGAGAGGGGGAGGGAAAGAAAATGATAGGAGAATCAATCTAAGGGTGTGAGGACTGCTGTAATGACCTTATCAATGAATAAATTGTGAATAGGTACCCACCATTGCAAATGGCTCATATTACTAATTAATATGTATTTTTATTATTGGGATGAAAAATTATTGACTATTCATAAATCTTATTAAAATTTGGTTCAATGTAGTATTTGTTATCCCAAAACTGGCTATGAGGCATGCAGGTGAATGTTTAACAAAAATTACATAAACTATCTAGTTCTTAGTCCACCAAGTAAGAAAACTAATAGATGATAGTTAAAATAATATAATAATAACAATCTCTCTCCCTACAAATATGGTAAACTTGTATGCAAAATGTGGAAGCTTAGACAAGGTGCATGGGATGTTTGACAAAATCCCTCAATAAATATGGCCCTAGGGAACACCATGAAGGAAAAATATGTTCCAAAAAGATATTTTTTAAAATACCTTATACATTTTTAATTATATGATTAATGGCAATCTACTTTTCTACACCCAAAATTGGATTCTTGAAGAAATTTGATGGGAGGATTTATTCTCTTAAAAGAAAATTGTTTGTGGGTCATGAAACACGGTTCTTGTAGTCACTTTATATTTTTTTAATTCATATAAACCACATTTTAAATCTTACAAAGGGTTTCTTAGTAATTATTTGGTATTGTCAATAAATCAATGATAAAACATAAAAAATGGACCAAAGTCATTCCACTCTTGATTGATATTTGTACTCTTTCATGCTCAACTTATGTTGATAAATTCATTCTTGTTTGAACAAATAAATAAAAAGTATTATAATGTTGGGGGTTGATGTTATTATACAAAATAAATATTTATATTGCCATAGTCATGAAACTATCCTTTGAATTCAAAATATGGTGAATATCCCCAAACATATACAATCCTACACCTTATTTGTGGTATGATAGAGGCATAAGTAGATGGGATTTCCATAAGTGTGGATATATGCATATTATTTGTTATACTTTGATAGCTTACCAATTGTGATATCTTAAATAAATTTAGTTATGGCAAATAACACTCTAATTAGAACATTATTTTGAATTATGCATGTTTGAATGTGGTAGAGAATTCAGATGAATATAAACTTTATATATAGATGAAAGTATTGCTATCGAGATAGTATAAAGTGATTTTTTTTTCTAGAAGGTCCTATTAGGCTTGAATAATTTTGATTGATAAGCATGAGGGATAGTTGTTCTTACTAGCTAGTAATTATCATTTTGATTCTAACAATAGAACACCTCATAATAGAAGAGATGTTCCTTGATAGTGATGGTTTATATTATAAGACTAAAAGCTACTATAATTATTTAATGTTATCTTAGAGCAAGTTGCAGAAGAACACTAGGGATAATAGAAATGAGTCAAGGAAACTCCCTAGTGATATTTCCTAATTTATTGGGAATGCTTGACGGTGATAAAAATGGTTGTGTCTAGAATTTGTAAAGGTTATATTAACCTGGGAAATTAAAATTTGCCATTCAATAGTTAAAATCCTTGGAGAACTACATGCAAATTCAATCCTTTTTGCATGTGGGTATGTAGGTAGTCCTTAGATTAAGTATGCCCTTGTGACCTCAATTATGGAGTGGAGGGTTTATGGGATAAATCAATGGTTTGGTATTGTTCATGAACTTTTTCAACCTTCCCTCTTCAACATACTTTAGCCTAAGGCTAAAGTTTACATTAGATGGCTATGAATGAGTTAAGAGAACTTGATAACTTGTAATTAATAGTGATTTAAATTAGGATGATAGGATAAATGGGGTAAAAAATGGCTATTCTTATTTGCTATAGATAGTCTATTGTATCTATTTTCTTGAAACAATAGAAATAGGGGGTCTCTATCTTTGAGGAGATAGGGTTCCTACTTCACACTCTTGTTTCACTCAAGGAAATCATAGAGATCTCAATTCCAAGATGGATTGAGGGAAAGATATCTTCTAAAGGTTGTCCCAGGGTATGATTAATGACTAAAGAAGGGTTCACCACCAAGCTAGGGATTGGAA
>VDFB02193867.1:66280957-66316973 GCA_007258455.2 Sequoia sempervirens
AATGTAAAAATGCATGTACATCATGATACTTTCAGTGTATGAACACAAGTAGAGGAAAATAATTTTCTGTATAAAACAGTGTTCTCATATTTATGTATATATTTCTATATCTTCAAAATTCAAGCTGATTTGAAAGTGGAATTCCCAATATGCTACAGGTTTTTGGTTAACAATAATATACAGAAATAGGATAATTCTTTCAGAAAAACAGAGGTTTGGAAATTTGCATTTGAGTTTTATATTGTATACCAATATTCAAAAATCTACATATGTATGTAAGCATAAGACAATGTGACCAAAGAAGATCACCAATTTACATGGTTCTCATAGGTACATTTTCATATTTCCAGCTTCAAAAATACTGAGAAGTTTATATATATTTGACAGAAATTATATCACATTCTGAAGATGGTTTTCCTGTATAAATTTGCATTTATGTATATATATGTGTGTTTTAAATAAAAAGAAATACAAATTTTTATAACTGTTCTCATGTTTTCTGGCCGTGCACACAGAAAAGAGCATTATACAGGGTTCTAAGCAGGTGATAAGCACCCCAAAGGTGCTGGGAGGCCTTGCCTCTCCCATGGGGAGGGTGCGGGCTGTGAGGAGGCCACGCCCCCTCCACAAGCCGCGGCCTGTGGAGGGCGCGAGCCTCCCCACAGAGCCGTCCCTTCCTTTGGGAAGGGCTGGGGATTACAATCCCTCCCCCTACATTAAAAACAAATTCTTAAAAACAGAATTCGCCTAGCATTCAACTGCAATTAAATTCATTTCAAAAGAATTTCGAATTAATGTTTGGTAAAGGTTTTCTTGCAAAATTATGTGTATATATATATATGTATATATGCACAGGAATGCAAATTCTTGTGTATATATATATATATAAATATGATTTCATATCTTTTCTCTCACAAATTTTTCTGTACAAAAGAATAGCAAATGAGGGCAGTTTTATGAAATGCAGATTTGCAACAGATTATAACCCTGTTCTGGAAGAAAAAAATTGGGTATTTTCTCAACAATGCAACAAATGAGTAGAAGGTTTTTACCCAGATTTAAAAAAAATAAAACTGGAAGACATTTCTCAGATATTTGTAATCATTTTCATAAAATGATGCATACAATTTCTCTAATTTCATACTGAAATTCAAACTGGTTTAAAAGCAAAGAATGGAAAAACTTGGCAGATTACTCCAGTTGCAGATGTCCAGAATTACCTTCCGTCTCTTTCTCCCTGAGCCCTGGTTATTTTCTCAACAATCTTCTCTTCTCTCCCCTTAAAGCTTTATTCCCTCTTCCGAGAGTCATGCAGACCCTTTCAAAATGACAGATGTATATTTTTCTTGGAAAATTTTACATGCAAAATAAAGAGGTAGCCACTTGCCGAGAGCATTGTTGGTTTTAAGGAGAATTTCCCAGAACCCCAAGTTTCTCGGGACTGTTATTTTTCCCTCTCCAATTTTTGGACTTTGGCTTTAAACATATGCAAACAAAAATATTTCCACTTTATCATATGCAAATAAAAATATTCCCACTTTATTTTAATTTCATAACTAGATAAAATTTAATAAACATATTTTCAATTATTGCACAGAAAGTGGGATATATTAAATAAAAATAAATCATAATCCTTTCAAAACTATAATTGATAATTTATTTATTTTTATGATATTATTTTTATTATTTATTTATTCAAATCTAAAATAAATATTTTACCTCACTTATAAATAATTCATCATTTAATTAACACAAAATAAAGATAGGATTTGAAACCATAAAGCATTTAAAACTTAAAATTAATAATTAATAGTTAAATTGTATTTATTGCTTTTATTTATTATTTTATTTATTTTAATCAACTATTATTTAATTCACCAATAATTCAAGACAATCATGTTGAAAGTGACATTGCCTAAATGCAATCTACATGAGTCTAGGTGTTGTGTGTGTGTGGTCGAGAGTACTCCTGTTTTACCCTGTCGAGAAGCTAACCTCCTTTCCTCAATCACACTCTTGGTCTTCGACCACTGCAACTCAAGTGCACTCAGGCACGCAACAAAAGAATGAATTAGTATCCGATATAGATATATATCAAAGCAATACTTTCAATAAATATTTCTATTCTATCTTGCTTAATCTTTCAAATAAAACGCATTCAAAATTACTTTCAAAAGTAAACACTTTTCTCATTTCCACACACCAAAGCATCATAGTATGTCATATTACTTCAAGCACACACAATAATCCATAGAACAAATCCACACAAAGCCAAGAGAAAAAAAACAACATCAAAGTCCGACATGACATTGGGAGTGTAGCAAAAGGGTTGCATATCTAATTAGAGTACAATCTGCTGGTAATGAAGAAGCAAACTTTACTAATAACACTATTGATGATGCTAATGAAGGAATATTCTTTTTTTAATAAACTTTAGGTGTTTAGGGATCATCAAAGCATATTTCAAAATTTTATTAGAGGAGATATAGGTTCTTTGACATGCCTCTATTTAGGTGTTGGAGGAGGAGAGATGCTTGAGATTTCAAAAGTGGTAGCGATGTACTCATGTGATAGTTTATTGAGTTCTTAGTAATATAGAGTGATGCTAAATTTCTAAGAAAATTTACTTCTTCATGAAGGGCCAGGGCTATAATAAATGAATCGTTTAGATGTCAAATATGTGTCAAGAAGAGTTATATATATATATATATATATAATTTTTTTAGTTTATTGTCCATTAGTTCCAATTAGATGCCAAATTAGATTCTAGGTTTAGGGAATTGTTGAATGTTACTAAAGCTATAAATTATAATCAACTTCAAGATAAATAAAAATGAGAGAGTTATGCAACTATTGTTCTTCTATTAAATTTATAATGGTTGGTGGACTCTTGCATAACATTTAATACATTTTTGTGTAAGCTTTATAATTGTTAATTCTCATGATATAAAAAAGCATACAACTCATGTTAAATAAATGTAGTGGTGTGTGAGTTAAATGTGGTGAGGTGTCATTAAATTTGATTAAATTTCCATAAAATATAGTGAGGTAGATGGTTAAAACAAGTTGATATCAACATGCATCATGTTGATATCAACATGCATCATGTCAATTTGTTGACATAAACATGTACCATATCGATTTGTTCAACAACTAGAGATCGACATATTGATTTCTAATCAACACCTTTTTTTAGCTCAAAAATAATTTTTTTTTCAAAATTATTTATAATATATATTTAAGAGACATTTAAATTGTCGACAGTATTAATTATATAATTTTTGTAATGCCAACATAACACATACATTTCCATATCAACCATTAAAATTATAATGCACCACTATGGGGCCATCGCCACTATATGAAAAACATGCAAATCAAATTGCTTTTGTTCGAAAGTACTTCAACCCGTACTGATGTCTGTGAATATTTACTGATGTGAATGGTACCATTATCCCATATCATATCAGATTCTTTCCCGCGTAGTTTCTTTACCAAAAGACATCTACATTCAATGAACTTGAAAATAAGATGGCCAGGTTCAATGCAACACTCTTTCGGCGATCAAGTATTCTTGTTCACTAGATTTTATGTATACTCTTTTGTAAGGCTATATATCAACCATATGTTGTTCATGAGTTTGCATGGATAGATCTACTTATGTTGTTCATGAGTTTGAATGGATGGAACTACTTATGTTCTGGACTGCCTGAGTTCTCCCAACTTCTTCAGTAAAATCATTTACTGATTTGGTCTCTGAAAATAATTCATTTCAATGAATATTTGCTGAAGAGTTTGGGGGAACTCTGGAAGTTACTGAACACTTGCTTAACAGAGGGGGAACTTTGGAAGTTACCGAACTCTTGCTTTCTAACGAGGGACATTTTATTTGAGCAGACTAAAAGTAGTAGTTACTTATAAGCTGTTTAGGCCTCTGGCCTTTTAAAAAGGAAGAAAAAGAAAATAGTAGTTATTATATGTAGGTTTTTTTTGGTAATCGCAAGAAAAACAATTTTTAAGACTATCAAACATGAAAGAAAAACATTTTTAGAAGCTTACAGAAATAATTGTTTTTTTTGTCTTTGTAGTAATCGTATATTGCATACAGATTAGATTTGATTTGATTTATGTGAGAAGATACAGTGATATTTTTTTAGATGCCTAATGTGACTGATTTATCATATCATTTTCTTTATTGAAGGCCATTTTAATTTAAAAGCGACCAGTGACTCGTCAGTCAAAACACAAACATGGTTTCACATTTTGATAGACATGTTTAATCTTGGGAATCAAATTCTGGAATTGAGTGACCATTAGCAGCTTGATTACGACACTTGTGTTGTAATATCTGTTTGAAGGGTTCGTCTTTTCTTATTTAGCAAGGGCTGAGTAGAAAGTAGTGTTCATATTTGTATTGTGTTGTTGTAATACTGAATAACAATTTTTGATGATTAAAAAAAAAAAAAAAAATCGATGATTTTTTTCACTTATCTGCTTCCCACTTTTTCATCCAAAATATGTTTTAAGGAAGAATAGAAAGCAAATATGGGGGTCCATGTCACATGGGAGTGTTGGATTAACCTAATTCCTTTAACCTTTCCAAACTTGAAGCTACGTAAACTTGATATTATTTCTCAGTGTGTGTCTAAACATTGTGTCCTTAATTTTTAAGCATATCCTTGTCACATTCCCCGTGTTAGCCACTTCTACGTTGGACAATGTGGGAAAAAAGAAGAAGACATAATTATATTGAAAAAGAAATAAAATAGGACGAAATGAGGATGAAGAGTAATAGTATAGGTATAGGAATTATGGTGGAAAATTGTGAATAAAAAAGAAGAAATAATTATATTGAAAAATAAATAAAATAAGACGAAATGGGGATGGAGAGAAATGGTATATGTATAGGCATTACAAGAGGGAAGGGAATCCAATTGCAATGATTGTATTGGACAAGCTGCAAGGTATGCACATCTTTCACTACATAAAAAAATGTGTTTCATGGAGTACCATGGTTTCATGATATAAACAAAATAGATTTATTGAAAATACTTTAGAAACTTTCAAGAAAATGAATCGATAGGTGTAAAACGATTGACTCCACAACCTTTGACTATTCCCTTCTTGCTTGTGTATAAGTGAGGACTTTTGAATAGGTTATGGGCTTCCATCAAAGCATAAGAATAGACAAAATTTAGGAGATGGAAAGGAGAGGGAGGAAGGGAGATGCAAAGAAGGGATTATAGTCTCCTCTAAAGAAAGTTCAATATCCAAGGAAGATAGGATTCAAAGTTTCCTGAACTATTAGTGATGAAAAAGAAAGAAGAAGAGACATTCAAATGTTCGAATAACTATTTGGGTTATAATTTCCATTGATCACTTTGAAGTCCTATAGTAGGATATGATATTGGCTTCCCAAATCAAGATCCAAGTCATTTGATATCTCATCAAACTATTCCTAGGAATCCTAGAGTTAGCAAACAACTGAGAGATGTGGATAGTTTTGATTTAGAGACAAAACACATATTGAAAACTTAAAGAAAATTTCTGAATAATGTTTCAAAGATAATGAGCCGTAGAACTCCAAAAAACACGTTGGTTGAGAGGGGGAGGGAAAGAAAATGATAGGAGAATCAATCTAAGGGTGTGAGGACTGCTGTAATGACCTTATCAATGAATAAATTGTGAATAGGTACCCACCATTGCAAATGGCTCATATTACTAATTAATATGTATTTTTATTATTGGGATGAAAAATTATTGACTATTCATAAATCTTATTAAAATTTGGTTCAATGTAGTATTTGTTATCCCAAAACTGGCTATGAGGCATGCAGGTGAATGTTTAACAAAAATTACATAAACTATCTAGTTCTTAGTCCACCAAGTAAGAAAACTAATAGATGATAGTTAAAATAATATAATAATAACAATCTCTCTCCCTACAAATATGGTAAACTTGTATGCAAAATGTGGAAGCTTAGACAAGGTGCATGGGATGTTTGACAAAATCCCTCAATAAATATGGCCCTAGGGAACACCATGAAGGAAAAATATGTTCCAAAAAGATATTTTTTAAAATACCTTATACATTTTTAATTATATGATTAATGGCAATCTACTTTTCTACACCCAAAATTGGATTCTTGAAGAAATTTGATGGGAGGATTTATTCTCTTAAAAGAAAATTGTTTGTGGGTCATGAAACACGGTTCTTGTAGTCACTTTATATTTTTTTAATTCATATAAACCACATTTTAAATCTTACAAAGGGTTTCTTAGTAATTATTTGGTATTGTCAATAAATCAATGATAAAACATAAAAAATGGACCAAAGTCATTCCACTCTTGATTGATATTTGTACTCTTTCATGCTCAACTTATGTTGATAAATTCATTCTTGTTTGAACAAATAAATAAAAAGTATTATAATGTTGGGGGTTGATGTTATTATACAAAATAAATATTTATATTGCCATAGTCATGAAACTATCCTTTGAATTCAAAATATGGTGAATATCCCCAAACATATACAATCCTACACCTTATTTGTGGTATGATAGAGGCATAAGTAGATGGGATTTCCATAAGTGTGGATATATGCATATTATTTGTTATACTTTGATAGCTTACCAATTGTGATATCTTAAATAAATTTAGTTATGGCAAATAACACTCTAATTAGAACATTATTTTGAATTATGCATGTTTGAATGTGGTAGAGAATTCAGATGAATATAAACTTTATATATAGATGAAAGTATTGCTATCGAGATAGTATAAAGTGATTTTTTTTTCTAGAAGGTCCTATTAGGCTTGAATAATTTTGATTGATAAGCATGAGGGATAGTTGTTCTTACTAGCTAGTAATTATCATTTTGATTCTAACAATAGAACACCTCATAATAGAAGAGATGTTCCTTGATAGTGATGGTTTATATTATAAGACTAAAAGCTACTATAATTATTTAATGTTATCTTAGAGCAAGTTGCAGAAGAACACTAGGGATAATAGAAATGAGTCAAGGAAACTCCCTAGTGATATTTCCTAATTTATTGGGAATGCTTGACGGTGATAAAAATGGTTGTGTCTAGAATTTGTAAAGGTTATATTAACCTGGGAAATTAAAATTTGCCATTCAATAGTTAAAATCCTTGGAGAACTACATGCAAATTCAATCCTTTTTGCATGTGGGTATGTAGGTAGTCCTTAGATTAAGTATGCCCTTGTGACCTCAATTATGGAGTGGAGGGTTTATGGGATAAATCAATGGTTTGGTATTGTTCATGAACTTTTTCAACCTTCCCTCTTCAACATACTTTAGCCTAAGGCTAAAGTTTACATTAGATGGCTATGAATGAGTTAAGAGAACTTGATAACTTGTAATTAATAGTGATTTAAATTAGGATGATAGGATAAATGGGGTAAAAAATGGCTATTCTTATTTGCTATAGATAGTCTATTGTATCTATTTTCTTGAAACAATAGAAATAGGGGGTCTCTATCTTTGAGGAGATAGGGTTCCTACTTCACACTCTTGTTTCACTCAAGGAAATCATAGAGATCTCAATTCCAAGATGGATTGAGGGAAAGATATCTTCTAAAGGTTGTCCCAGGGTATGATTAATGACTAAAGAAGGGTTCACCACCAAGCTAGGGATTGGAAAGACAAATAACATGAAAGATCTAATTATGAAACTTAATGATGTACAAGACTACAATAAATGGCCTATAAATGAATGCAAAACATAATAGAAAGCTATGAAATTAGAGAGGTACACCTAGAAACTTGTAGCAACTTGAATGAAGTCCTAAAATTTTGGAAATACTAAATTTAATGCACATTAGAACTCATACGCCAAGTTGGATGATTTAGTCCTAGATTAGGGTTTCTAGGTAGGAATAGAGAAGTGGAAAAGACAAGTCTAGAACACCTAAAATCTATGAAATTGACTGTACTGAGAATCATATGCCAGAAGTGGTGTATCAATCATGCTTGGCCTTTTCAAAAAGTCAAAATCTAAATCTTCTCTTCAATCTCTGCTTTGTATTCTCAACCTTACTTTCGGGTTTGAATTGTTGAATTCTACTTTGTAGATGCCTTTTAATGATCTTCTAACAAGGTGACAACATGGACAACTTTGCAACTTTGACAACTTCTTTCCAATCTTCCTCTTCAATATATCTTCAACCTAGATCTATGAATCACACACCAAATAGAGGGAAAAAATGTCATTTTGTTAGTGGAAAGGGGTTTTCCTTGGTCAAACTCTATTTTGGTAATCAAACCTTGTAATGAAATAAAATGGAAAGGAGGAATGATTAATGAACAAAATGATATGTTGCAACTCAACAAACCCTAGAAATAAAGTGTTGCAAACATGTATGAGATAGCTAACTCGAATGTGGATCTTGAATCTTCCTTGAATGTTGTAGATCTTGAATTGAATGCTTAGTTGAATCATGAAACCCTACATCACAAATTTTAGCTAAAAAAAATATGATGCATGATGACTTTGACATGATGCTTGATACTTGAATAATGCTCCAAAACACTTGATAATCATCTCTTGAATGCTCTTGTAATCTCCAATTTGCTAGAATGCATGAATACTTGAAAGCTTGGATTGTTAGGAGAAAAATTAGTGAAATAGCCTTGTATTTATACTTGTTTATGCCAAATTTTCTGAAATTACAACACTACAAGCCAACACCAAATCTAAGAGAATAAAATCCTAACAAGAATTTGAATTTAATTTAGGTTTAGGCCACATGAGACTCATATGCCAGAAGTGGCATATGAGTCCCATTAGCTTAGGCTATGGGACACATTTTTCAAGAAATGCTTAGATTCATGTGAAATCAGGATCAGGGCCTTGAAATTTAGGTGGGACCCATATGCCCAAGGTGGTGTATGAGTCCCAGATCACTAAATCTAGGACATACAATCCAAAAAAACCTAAAACATTATTGGATGTTAGTTTATGTCGGGATTAATCTTGAACAGATGCATTAATTAAGGTTTGTGGATGTAAAATAAGGCCAAGTAAAGCATAAAGAAGCCCAATTAGTAATGAAAACCCTAGATTAGTGTGAAATTTTAATACAACACTCTACAACACCTTGAATATGGCACAATTAGGTCCAATTAGTTCACAAGGGTCCAAGACCTCATGTGAATGTGTTAAACACATTACAACACTAAATCAAGGCAACACTATACTTAATTTAACAAGGAGGGCCTAAAAAAACACGAAAATGTAGAGGGATACATTTTCCGTTGCCATAGTTCCTAATTTTTATGAGCTTCCATGATGACATTTCTTAGGATTCTTTATTCCATTCATAGGAAAAAAACTATAAGTATTAACAAATAATGTTGTATATTTTCCCCTTATAGCTGTCTAATAATTTATTTTTGAATAGTGTGTTCTAGATAAAATATTGAATGAATTGAGTGGGTTTTATTATTTTGTAAGTCAATATTTATTTTTCTATGTGTTGAGTAGAGGCCAACTCACGTGGGGGTGGGTGCATGAAGTTGGGTACCAATTTTGTGGCCACTTTTGAAAAAAAGTTTTAAAAAATGTGCTTGCGTTATTTCGCGTTAAAAACAAAGAAAAAAGTGAAATTATTTTCCTTGGGATACCAACCCAGTTAGTCGGAGGGAATCTCCAACAAGGCTAGAGGATGTTTTGTAAATTCTATAATTTTTCATATAATCGGTCCGTTTGCCCATCAAGATTGTGCATCTTAGTTCAATATCGAAAATCGAATACACGGTAATGTTAGGTTCTCTTAGCTATCCAACGAAGGGCCTTTTTTTCACTCTTTTGGATAATGCTAAGTTCTTCATCCATAATTCCTTTGTTTCAGGCGGTTCTTTTATTTTGCTAAAGTGCAGGGGTTTCAGTGTTTTTTTTATTATAAATTAACTGTCTATCAAAATTTTAAATAAACTGCGATTCTCTGAACTAGACTTCATTCGGCAAATCTCAGCAAAAGAAAAAAATCAATTATTTTCCACCTTAGAGTAATACCTAAAATTTTGTTTGTGGAAGTGCCCATTTAGAAAATTAGTTCACCGTGGCTCGTGTATGTGACAAGATATATTATGTTTTTGACAAAATAACACTAATTGTGTGTACATCAATTCTTTTGAACCCTTAATCCCAAATCCATTTCAAAAAATAAAATTAGTAGTTTAGAAAGTAGACTCAGAGACTTCAATCCTTTGTTTTGTTCCACTCCCAAATTTTGAGTGTAACTATCCTCAATTTCACATCCAACGTCAGCATTTCCTGATTTCAGAAAAAAATTGGCCACTTAAGCCCCCTTTTTGGGAACCATCTTGGTGCACTTACCCGTGGGTTCAATGTGATTCTTTTGTGTTTATAGAATTCAACTCCGAACCTATCTAGTACTCTATGTATAAGATCTTAAATCACTTGATTGTGATGTACATAGCTAGGTCCACTTGAATTGTACATGTGAACCCTTGTGATGCGTAAGCTATATGTACATGGACATAATACCTCCACATGTCAAAATTGAGTTTAATATTGGAGTAGTTAGTAGGTTGCCATCAGATTATGCCAATGACTGATGCATTGAGATACTATTGTATCTTAGGACTATTCCATATTCACTTGTATCATAGATGTGATATTGGAGTGATTCAGATGGTTGTCACCCCTACTATGCAAGTAACAAAAACCAAAATTGACCATTTAAGCGAGAGGGGTTAGTAGGTAACCACTAATAACATGAAGGTTATTGATGTTGAGTGCTACCCATATTCTCAAGGGGCTAGTTGAGAATATCAACAAGGCCATGAAGTGGCATATGTTGGATGCTACTCCTTCCTAGGTGGATATAATTCTTCTTAGTGTCCTAAAGATGATTGATATTAGAATTCACCAAATTGATGGTTAAGTGGGAATATTGATAATGACATTAAATGATGTGTTTTTTACAATATTGATAAGGACATTAAATGATATTTTTTTTACACTTAATCATTCAATGATGATTTCAAGTAGTATGGGATGCTTTCCATCATCACAACTAGTGTAGAGGATCAAGAAAAATAATGGTACCCATGCTGTAGTATGGGACACACCAACAATATTTCTAAACTATGATAGCACTTAAAGGGTAGATATTAGTAAATCATTGCAGCGTGTTAGTCACCGACTATGAATATAAGAAGAATCACTTCTATAATTTGTGTAAAATGACCTGAAAATACAGTATTACTATATAATGCGTTCTGCTAGTGATGACGCAGGTGGAATGCTTGAAGATTCATCATACATGGTAGTGGATTGGGAGGCGTGATGGAACCCAGCAGTGGCGGGGATGCAATGAATATCCTTCAGATGGCATTCACTTATGGCGCTTGCGCCGTTAGTGTGGCGAGAAGCTGGTGGATGATGCGGCTACGTGAGGGTCAAACACCTCAGAGGTTCCAATTGATCATCTTAAACATGGGATGTATGGGATTGTTTACAATTGTATAAGCAGATGTATTCAAGAGCCAATCACTATTGCTATAAAATTTACGTGGCATATTATCTAGCCACTATTATGACTTGGTGGATGCATATTAGCAGTCTCACTGGGAAGATTTTCAAGTGCAAATCTGGGAAACTAAAACTGCAATATTTTTCAACCCAGGAGCCGAAAATAAAAACCGTAAATTGGGAATTTCATAATGACGAAAATGGTATCCAAAAATATAAAAACATCTAAAAATCGAGAAACTTGAAATTTAACTATTTTTGGGTGATGCAAGATTGCCCTTACACCACTGGATGCTCCTGCATCAATTTGTGTGTGTATGTACACTAATAGTGGGTATAAAAATGACAACTGATGATAATTTGTTATAATTCTATTATATTTGGACTAACTTGAAATCTTACACTTAATGAATATAGTCATGAATTAAAGTGAGATTAGAGATCTTATACAAAAGGAGAGGATGTTGTCTGTCTATCACTGATGTATGAGCTACAAATCCTTTGATTCTAAAAAAGGGATAAATAAGTAGGGTCATCATGAATTTTTGATACTTCTAAGCTAGATGAAAGATGATTGGTTGATTAAGTTGGTATTTAATTATGAATTAAAATTAAATTAAATTAAAAAATTAGTAGTAACTAAGAGGTAGTTATTACAATCATTTGAAATATTTCTAAACCTAAGGGTTTATAAACTGGTCTTTAATAATAATTTATGTCTACTTTGACTTAGAATATTTATTTAGGTTTTGGGGGTTCTTTGACATCCAAATATATAACTTCCTCCAGTGTAAAATAATTATTATAGACACTTTCATCCTAGAGTTCTTGAGTCATTGTTCGATTCTTTCTCTAAATCTCCCCATAATTTTCTATGTGACATCCTCAAACCATCCCTCAATTTGAAGCCTTTAGAATAGATGTGAAACTATTTTAAGCCTTATTCAACCTTGTTTTGTGTCTATATTTAATACTAGAGGTAATTTGAACTCCAAATAACCCTTTTTAATCCTTTGATCTAATGAGATTTTACATCATTTTTTTAATGTTTATTACCAACCATGTTGCTAAATTCTCAAATAGACATTAGAACTCAATTTCCATGGAAAATAAATATCAATAAAATATTTATTGGCTCATAGTCATGAAATTACATCACAATGTATCACAAAGGGCTACAATGTGAGGCATCATCCTTCAAATATACATATGCATGTACTTAGCATGCACAAATTATAACCCTCTTAGTTAATATGTAATACAATGATCTTTGATATTTCACTGAACTATGAGACTAAGCTTTGAATTATGATCTCCAAATTTAATCTATATAATTTATGATTCTAGTTACTTCTGATGATGATTATGTATGCTTATATAGTAAAATCAATCCTATGGAATGATTGATACCAATCATAAGGTAGTGCAAAGCTTGATGTAAGATGAAACATCTATCCAAGAAAGGTTTATAAGGGAGACTTATAGAATGAAAACAATGAATATCAATATGGCTCATACAATGAACCCCATATGAAAAATGAACATAAAATGCATCCAAATATCATTCTAAAAGTTTGACAATCATCAAAAACTCAAAACAATAATTTTAAATTGGAACTCTCATGTACTTGAGGATACGTTTAGGACATTAATATGCCTTTGCAATGGGAACACTATGTTTCAATGATGATATGATGATTGGAACATTATTAGAAACCTTGAAATAAGAAAATAAATGGGATTTCTCTTTTGGTTATTGCAATCTATTTCTCTTACACCTCAAATGCTCTTGGATGAAACAAATAGGGTAATTGAAAAGTGGGTCCCTCACTCTAGGATGGATAAAGGGAAACTAAAATGGTTAACCTTATATTCATATATTTGAATATAGTAAAACAAAGTTCCAAGAAGAGGGATCTATTTGAGGAAGTCAATTTTTATTAGTACATTCATGTGAAATTTTTGAATTTTTATTCAAAACCAAGATTACAATTTATCATATTTTAATCCCATTTTTAATAGAAATCATTGGCTTGATTATGATTATTAATTATTATTCTATTATATCCAATTCATATTCATAAATTCCTGTCAACTTCTAGTATCACTTAATATGGGTTATGTGTACTTGTGTTAATATTGCATGGTTAGAAAAACCTTAGTTAGAACCTCCATCCATGATTGCATCATAATTATTTTGGGTCTAGATTCTAATTCCTAGTAAGCGTTTATAACTTTGGACCTTGGTAAACATGTAATAACCATGGTTAATATAGGCAACTCTTCCTATGAGATTTATTTTTTATTGAGCTTAAAAATCATGTTGGAATGGTAGGATCCAGTTGAATATAAAACATATGGTACCACATGTTATCTAGCTTCCTACCACTTAGGATTTCACTAGTGAACATATTGATACCTATTTTATATAATACTATCAAGTGATCAACACGGTACAAAATAATCTACCAAAATTAATTTTAAATATTTAATTATTTTCTAGATTAAGTATGCAATTATTGGGGTTAATAATCCTTTAGCCAAGGTTGTCCATGAGAGACATTTTAAATATTGAGAGAATCTCCCAAACTATGAAAGAAAATTTTCTTGAGAAATAAAGGTATGATATGATATGTCTACTTCTCCCAATAATTCCTATATATGATATGTTTAATCCTTCTTTTAGTAGAGAAATTAGTGTCAAAAAATATTATATTGGCCAAAAATATTGTTATTAGTGTAATAAGGAACATGTATCACACTTTTGAGCTTGTTCTCTAAAACACTATATTATGTATATCAATTATTTTCTAGTAAACTATCAAAATAAACTATTTTGAAATTTCCTATTTATATGTCGATTGAATTATATGAATAGATTATGTCTACACTCATGACCATGTGAGAATATAAATTATTTGTCCTTACCATTTTCTTTAAAGGATTGCATTAATCATGATTTAAATTGTGTATAGCTAGTCACTTTGTCATTTGGTTTAATTAATTTTTGATGACTTGATAATATCATTGTAGGGTTTTTGGTAAGAAAATTAATATTTTGTCCTCTTCTTTCCTCATTTCCCTCCTTTCCCTCTTTTGAAAATTTTAATTATCTATTAGATTATGAATATAGTAGTTTTAGTTTATGCTTCATTGAATATATTTCTATTTGTTTTAATATCTATTTCAACAAGTAATAATCAATAATTAAAATATAGAATCAAACGTTGCATGCTCACATTTAAAAAATATCACAAAGCACATTAAACCAAACACACAAAATCACAATTTTCAGTACACTTAAACACAAGATCATAATTACTCCATATGAATTAAGATCAATAATCATTGAGAGGATCATAAAAGACTAGCTATGTGACCTTCAACATCCATTGGCCATTTACCTGCTCACTCAACCAAAAGTGAAATTATTTTATAAGAGATAATGGGTATGTGTAGGATCATGATGGGCCAAAAAGATGCGATATGATGGGTATGTGTAGGGTACATGTGGCTGACGATCTTTCTTTTACCCAAAATTGATGAAACAAAAAGGGTTTTTAAAGGAGATTCTCAACTTTCCACCAATATAAATTATGATTTACTTTGAGTTTAATAAATAATAATTATTTATTTTCTATTTTGAATTATGATTAAAGTCTTGATTGATAGGCTGATTGAAAAAAATCTATAGCTTTCAAACGGTATCACATTTTTTGAATCTGAAACGTGCGCCACATTATATGCTTTGCATACTATAGGATTAAAAAAGAAATTGAATTTCATGAAGTTTTGACCAAGTTTTAAGGTGGTCAAATATACGAGTTTTAATATTTTTTAAAAGTTGTAATAAAAAATTCATAATTAATTATTTACTTGGAAAAAAATTACAAAAAAATATGCATCACATCGGACATGAGTCCTCTACTTATAATTAAAATTTTACAAAAAATATTATCACTTTATTGTGGTTAGGGCAGTCAAAAAGACACCTACTTCTTATTTTTTCCTTGAAATTTAAGTACTACTGCATTTAAATTTCAAATTTTCACCAAATAGATTTTAAAAATAAACCTAGTAGTTTAGAAACTACATTCAATTTTCTACAGATTCTATTCTTACATATTTTTCAAATAATATAGATAACTTATTCAAATTTTTACATCAAGTTGCCTAACTTTGTTTTTTCTAATTTTTTTGCCACTTAAGGGCCTGTTTCTTCCATGATGATCCTACACATACCCTATTAATAGCCAAATCATCTATAATTATTCCTAACTCATATCATCCTTTAACTTTTCAATCAAATTATCATTTTCATTAATTAATCACAAAATTGCATATAAATTATAATCATTTGATAATCCATCACAAATAAACCATTAACATATTAAATCATACCTCAATAGATAGATACTTGTATATTCACATAAGGTAAGCCATCTGATAAGTATAAGATAACTATAATTAATACTAATCAACTAGTTTTCATCACCTAATCAATATCCAATGACAACCAAGACAATCCATATAAGCATAAGAAAACAAATCATGTCTAGGGAAACTAAACTATCATCTATAATACTCCTAAAATAATATCCAGTATAATTAAATCAAGAACCCATTGTGTACAAGAGTCATAGTATCATCAAACATCATCACTAATAACATGAAATGTCCATAAGTGTGAAACTCAACTACTATTCTATCCTAATTTCATCATTCATATTGATAGGATCAACATTTTTATAAATATTTCCATGCTATCTAGCCTTTTTGAGGCAAGGTCTGAACATGTGAAAGATGGGTGACCTTTCAAACCTACATGATCACATCTTGTAAGGTCCATTAGCTTCTATGGATGTCCTTCACATCCATTAATATTTTATATTCATTATGCATGCATGTTTGTGAGTGATACATACTTTGATAATTATTATCATTTTATTATTCATGTGCATCATAAAGTGGGGAAAAGCTATAATTGTTAAATTTTTATACCAAAGATAATTCCATTTAGTTTCATGCATATTTTGATGAAATGTCTTGATATATGTAAATACAAAAAATGACACATTATTGTGCAAATTTGGGCTCATTCTTCTATCCTTTATACATTCCTAAACACACATACCCTCACCCCTTATCCTTATACAAACATAGCCCAATATTTTTTCCTTATTTGAGCATTTATTAGACCCATATACCTCACTAACCATAGTTGTTAGCTACCAAAATTTGATTGTTTGCACACACAAGGTCAATTCTATAGTTTTCAATTCAACAACATAGTTGTCAAGTCGACCCTTGAGTTTCCAACTTTTAAAATTTTAATTTGACCAACTAGACCCCGTTATATTATTGCCATAAGCTAAGTACATGTTTTACAAAATTGGATTCTATGTTCTAGTATCTAAAGGAATTCATTAACATTCATTTATTATCTCTCCTCATTCAAGTATCCTCTCTCATCCTCAAGCCTTAAATAAACAATCAATAAATAAACACTTTTATTTGATGCACTCAAAGGAGTAATGAATTTGCATACATCATTTGGGGGCCCTAAATATATACCTTCAATCTCTTACACATATTTTTGGTTGTTTTCTCACCTTGCAGCATAATATCATCCCTGTCAATCATTAGATAGTAATAGTAAAGAATAGTAGAAGAAATAAAGGTCACTTATCAAATATAGATGTCACTTAAGCTTTACACTAACCCACATAGATGTCACTTATCAAATATAGATTAATCCCTTCATATTTGTGTGCCTCTTTATCAGTTTATCACACATCAACACCTAAAGAAAATGTATTTTCCTTACAATTATACTATGAATAGTTAATCTGTCAAACTGTAGCTTAAGATGTGGTCTGGGTCATTTATATATCCTGAAACTGCAATAGGCCGATTACTTCTATTTAACATAACATGATAACTTTTTTATGAGTTTAGTTCCTGATGAACTACTCTCGTTAATGCATAAAGATTCCTCTGTAAATTTATGAAATAGTAAAAGTAATATTGACAAGATATGCTAAAGGAAAGCAGCCACATTATATTTGGAATCTGTGTAAGTAAAAGCAGGGTTGCAGGTAAGAACAAAAAAAGATACGATATTTTGAAGACTTTATATGGATGTGAATAAGAGTGCACTATAGAACCTTACACTACAAAGGATACCCTTGGCCTTATTTCATACTCACCTACATTCAATGAACTTGATAGATTAAAATTAGTCTATGTTCAATGCATCTTGTCTTTTTACTTCTTTTTGTCCACAAGATCTTACATGCTTCCTGCGTAGACCTATATAACAAGCTTGCATCCTTGCCCCTAAAAAGGCATACAATGAACTAGGAAGGCACCTGATCTATATAATTTATTTGCTGAAGAATTTGGAGGAACTCTGGGAGTCACTGAACATTTTCTGAGATTTATGAAATTCTCTTCATTGAAAGTTTTAATGTTCTATAGCTTCTCTAATTAAAATCGAGTTATCAAATAAAACTACTTAGTCATTGCTATGCTTATAGTGATTTAGTTAAAACAAACTGAGTGTAGAAGCCATTTCATTTGTTTTCAGTGATTTTTTTTTTCACATGGCTACATTATGAATAGTTTACCTAGTAAAATTTGTATTATTTACTTTTTAATTTATGCAGGTGAAGCCAGGCAAGAGTTGGTCTAAATGGTGGACATAAGTAACCCTTTTTTAATTCTTTTATCAAGTTATTGTTCTATCTTAGTGTAATGTTTCGTTATAAATTTTTCCACTTACATTAGCAGGCAAATTCTAATTTTATCGTCTTTCCTCTCTTTGGGGATCCATTCATTGATTCTTTAAAGTCCTAATGTTCTTGTTTTCTGCTACCCGTTCTCCCAGGTCTGAAACTTCTTTTCTTTCTGCCCCCTATATTATAAGGGAGCTGCTCCACGGCGTTGCCTCGTTGTCTCCATATTTTGACTCCTCCTTTGGCATACTAACAACCTCTACATCCCTGTCCAAACTTTCTGGCTTCACTCCTCATCTTTTGTAAATAATAGCTCTCAATTACGTTGTGATAAATTCTTATCAACTTAAAAAATGTTTACAATCCACAATAATGATTTTCCTTTATTAGGTTCTCCCTCATCAATCAGGTTAAGGTATGCATAGTTTTTGTCCTTTGAATAGCAATCTATCTTGAAAAAGTACTCCATCCACAATGTCTTATCGACGCTTGTAGGATGATTAGATGTTGAACATACATATTTAAAGTCTAAGTCATCCTTATAAAACATCATTGCATCAAGATAAACTATTTCTGCCCTCATCTCCATCAATAATGCTACTTTCTTATCAAGGCATCTACTACCTTGTTTGAACTTCCACTTCAGTGCTTTAGAACAAATGTATACCCTTGTATGAACTCCATTTAATTCACATGTTGATTTAGCTTGGTTTAGCTATTAATAAATTGCATGCTGATCCATGTAAAGCACAAATTCCTTAGGGAATAGATAATGTTGCCATTTCTTCAATGCTTACAATATAGCATGGAACTCTTGGTCATAAGAGAAATACTTCCTCTTGGCATCATTAGTATTTTCATTGAAACTATTCGACTTCCATCACAATCCACTTAAAATTAATGTATAAAATTTGGCAAATTTGTCAAAGGCTCTCCAATGACCTTCTCTAGTAACTGAAAGCTCTTATATGTTGTTACAATCCACTTAAACTCTTTTTTATCTATTCTCATAGCCTTGGTGATAGATGTGCATATCCCATGAAAATGTCAAACATCATGCACAATCCTAGATTTAGGCTAGTCCAGTATGGATCCTACTTTTCTGAGGTCCATTTCTCTCCCCTTCAATGAGATAATTGAACCAAAGATTTTAAGGTAGTGGAATGCTACGACTCTCTTTTGCTCAATTAGGGTCTTTCACCTAATGGAAAGAGATAGATCACATGCCCAAAATATAGGTGGTTCACTCAAACTAATGCAAGGATAATGTAAATATTCCTAAATGCAATGATCTAGGTGCAATAAACTGATAAAATGGATTGATTATTAATGCAAAACCAATGAAAAGTAGATTGTTTGAAAACACATAGTGTAATGCAAAAACACCTACAAATGAATAGCAAACTAAAACAGAAATGGATGAAACTAAAAGTGTGCACCTGAGATCTTGATGAAGATTGGAAATGACATCTAGAATACTTTTGATCCTAATTTTTAGGCCTAGTGGGACTCATTCGCCATTCTAGGAGAATTAGTCTTAGTTCTGTAAAATTGTTCTGAAGCTCGTTTCAGACAAATGGGTGTTTGAAAATGCAAAAAACTAAAAACAAGCTTGGAAATGGGACTCGTTCACCACCCATAGAAAATGAGTCCACTTTTGAATTTTTGAATATTCAAAGGTGGAAACAAGAGCTTTTGGTCTGCACTTTTTGCTTCTCCAAGTGTCTAGTTCTGAAACTGTCAGATTCATGTTTAAAAATGCCTTTTTGTTGATATTTTTCCTTATCTAATGAAGAGATGACTTGAAAAAATTTAAAATAAAATTCTCAATGATTTGTAATCCTCCAAGATGTCTAAATCTACAAACACACAAGATAAGAAATCTGAGAGATGTTGGATGTTAGGGCAAGGGGGTTTTCCTTGGTCAAACCCCTTTTAGGTAATTAAACCAAAATGATGAAAGAGTGTAATGAAGCATGAAATAATGAAGTAAATACCTTACCATGATGTTTGGTCTTGAATTTCTACAACAAAAAATGAATAATCTACCCTTGAATGTCCTAGGAAGCAATCTTAATGACTTGGGATGATGAAACCCTAACTTGCTTGACTTGAAAAAGAAGATGGATGATGAATGAACTATGAAATGAATTAATGGATGTAAATTAGGGTTTAGAGACTTATATTTATAGGCTGCAGGTGGTGAATTAGTCCCAGTGAGGTCCATTTGATAGCTAGGATGCTAGGAAGTAGGGAAATAAGGTTTATATGATGACTTTATCAAGTATTTCATTAAATATTGCCTCAGGATGCATAATATGGGGTAATAGGGACCTATTAATGATTATGTAAATAGTAATTGGGGCTCGGGACACAAAATTCAATGTGAATATTTGATTAAATACACTTTACAACACTAAAATGAGGTCCACATAGCCTAGAAAGTCACAACATCCAATGTGAATGTGTGAGACACATTACAACACGAGATTAACATTAAGTTTATTTTACAAGCCTTCTAGATTAGTGTGATAATGTTATTAAACACATTTTATAATGTTGAATTAGGGAGAAATGGGTTTATTAGGTTTGGAAAAGTGTGAAAGTATTTTACAACACTTTACAACACCTTCACAAGACATCAATAAACGCATGTTATTCAATTTTCAAGGGTCCAAGACCTAGTGTGGATGTGAAAAACACCTCACAAAACTAAATCAAGGTCTCATTAAGTCCAATTTGTCATCAATTATTCCCAAATCAAACAAGTTCCCTTTTTTCTACAGTACATTTAGTCCCCACTTTAGTGAGAGGATGAACTTGCTTCAAAATCATACTAAAGTAGACATTCAAGATGGGTCCAATCATACCCATGTGGATGACAAAGGATAATAAAGATCAAAGGAGGTTGCACAAGCCCCCAAGATCCAAGATCCTAAGTCAAGTTGTCATGAATGCAAAAGGACATATGCAGTGAAACAAGATACATGATTATGCAATGAAAAGAAAAAGAAGAGCAAAAATAAAAAGGTGGATCAAGCTTTGACCATTTGTCCAACTAGTTGTGGATCAGATCTAGGTTGTTTGTCCAAAAAGAAAATGCATACTCACTTTGGGGCAACGAAACTCTTGGTTTTCCACCGGGTGAGAAAGCCCAAAAGATAAAACATACACTAGTTTGTATGCACATAGGTGGCTATGGGGAAAGTCGTGCCTCATAATGGGCTTCCCGCTCAACCATACCAAAGTTATACCTCCTGATAAATTTAATAAGGTGCCACAAATGAATAATGATTTTCAAGCTCTATGATGTAAGAAAAATTTCGTATGCTTGAAACTCATAGACATTGTTAATGCAAAATAGTGTAAGGAATGTTCAAAGGGATTTTTCTTAGTTCATGCAAGCTCTTATCTTAAAGAAATTCATGCCTAATGTCTCCAAGAGAGGAAAATTGCAAATGATCTCATCTTGTTTCCAAGAGAGGACAAGTGCAAGGTCTCATCTTGGTACCTAATACTTTCAAGAGAGGAAATCACAAGAAAAAGAAAATCACACAATGAAATGTGAGTGGTGATGTATGCCCCCACTTTAAAGTGGTTGTGAACACTAGTACTGTGAGAAATTTCTTTAAAGTAAAATAAGAGGACATGAGAGCTTACTTGGAAATCACTATGCCAAGTCATATGTTTCCGATAAGCTACGTCATGAAAAAGGTAGTATGTTACATGTGAGCCAACTTAAGGCACATCATCCACATCCTAAGCTTGGTCTTATATGTTCATGAAAGGTTAATGACTAGCCAAAAGAGGCAATGAAAAATGACATATGAGGATAAGGCTATTGAACCCCTTGCCCCCACTTAGTGCAGGACAAGGGTGAGCCAAAATGATTGATGAAATGAATGAAAATTGGTATCAATTAGAGGAATTAGGTGCCCCCACATAGGGAAGCATACCAAACTCCTTAAGATTTTGGACTTTACTAATCAAAGCCTTACATTCATTGGTGGAATGACCATGAACTCTATGATAGGCACAAAATGAAGTCTTGTAATAAAATTTCTTTTGAGTTCATGGAGGAAGGGTTATCAAGTGATCTTGGAGGAGTCTCAACAAGATACCTTCTTGATCAAGAGGAGGAGTTTTTTTGTTGGTGGAAAATAAATGTCTTGATTAGGACAAGATGTCATACCTATGCAAGGTTCATTAGATTGCAAGATTTTTCTCTCACTCTTATAGAAGGAGGGAAAATCTATCGAGTTCAAAGATTTAGTGCTATGTGAGATGACATTGATGTTAAATGAAGAGTTTTTTGTTTGTTTCATGTTTTGGAAAGGAAAACTTTCAAGACTACTAGTGTCGAGGAGTTTAGGATGTACTATTTTTAACGTTTGTTTATAAGGATGTTTTGTGATAGTATTGATGTTAAGGGATGGCTTGTTAACATCCCTTAGTGAGTGACAGTTATCCTTGTCTTGCATCATGATATCCTCCCTAGGAGGAGGGTTTTGAAGAGAATAACAAACCAAATGTTCTTGACACTCACAAATTGGTTCTTCTAAAATGACTTTATCATAGGTAGGGGAAGGATCAAGGGTTGAAATTTTCATGCTCAACAAGGGTTTTGTGAGGTGAAGGGGGATAACCAAGATTCTCATGATCATCATGGAATAGGTTTTCTATCATTAAAGCATCATCTTCACAACAATGGGAAATACTAGGAGAAGAAATTGTAATATCATGATCATCTAAGGTTGTGTTATGTTGGTTGTGAATGTTTTGTCCACTAAGAGAGGTAAAATGAGAGAAACAACGAGGATTCTCAAAACTCTCATTAATTGATTCTTATACTAAAATATCTTCCTCACCAAGAGGAGAGATATTATGAGAAGAACAAGTATGATCGTTAGGAATGGCCCAAGTTGTAGTCTCTTTCACTAAAACACTCTCACAGGGAGAGGATAGGAAATGTTTTGTATCATGTCTAAATATGTAAGGTACTAGCATTGTCTGAATAAAAATGAAAAGCACATGTAACCATTTCATGCAATGTTTCAGCAATATGAACAATGTATATGCAAATATACAAAACATCCTTATCCAATATATGCAAGATTTGAAGAATGCAAATAGTGTACATGCAAGAATGAAAAGCACTTTTATCAAAATTATGCAAATTTTTATGAATAGAAATATTGTATATGCAAAAGTGAAAAGTAATTTTATCAATGTTATGCAAAATTGCAGAAATGGAAGTATTTTCAGATGTAAGGATGTTTGTAATTGAAGTGATTTGAAGAATGAGTAATCTAAAATGATGTTTTTGAGCTAGATGCATTAAAAAAATGTTCCACAAACTTTCTAGACTTATACTATATGATACTAGGACACTCAGGAAGCACATAAATAAGGTTTATGATGATGTAACAGTCAATCAAAAATCTGAACAGGGACTGATTCGCCCAGCATGGTGAATGAGTCCCAGTAAGGGGTTTTTACAAAATTCTCAAAAAATTTAAATTTTTTTGATATGTTTGCTGTTGTATGATGCAGATCTAAGATGGAGATGTAGAATTTTTGAAATTTTTATGGAAATTATATGCAAAAAATGTAAGCTAATTGACCTTTTCACTAATGCAAAAATTTGAAACCCTAGATGCAAATTAACCAATGCAACTCTAATGCAAATTCAATGCAAGCTAGAATTATGATGAAAATGGAATCCAAATCAAAAGATAAGATGTTTGAAAAGCAGGTTCACCAAAATGAACCAAATATTTTAAGGTGGTGGAATGCTACGACTCTCTTTTGCTCAATTAGGGTCTTTCACCTAATGGAAAGAGATAGACCCCACACCCAAAATCTAGGTGGTTCACTCAAAATAATGCAAGGATAATGTAAATATTCCTAAATGAAATGATCTAGGTGTAATAAATTGATAAAATGGATTGATTATTAATGGAAAACCAATGAAATGTAGATTTTTTGAAAACACATTCTGTAATGCAAAAATACCTAGAAATAAATAGCAAACTAAAACATAAATGGATGAAACTGAAAGTGTGCACCTGAGATCTTGATGAAGACTGGAAATGACATCTAGAATACTGTTGATCCTAATTTTTATGCCTGGTGGGACTCATTTTCCATTATGGGAAAATTAGTTCAAGTTCTATAAAAATGTTCTGAAGCTCATTCTAGACAAATGGGTGTCTGAAAATGTAGAAAACTAAATATAGGCCTAGAAATGGGGCTCATTCTCCACCCATGGTGAATTAGTCCACTTTTGAATTTTTGAATATTCAAATGTGGAAATAGGAGCTTTCAGTCTGCACTTTCTGCTTCTCCAAGTGTACGATTATGAAGCTATCAGATTCAGGTCTAAAAATTCCTTTTTGTTGATATTTTTCCTTATCCAATAAAGAGATGACTTGAAAAACTTTACAACACAATATTCAATGATTTGTAAGCCTCCAATATGTCTAAATCTGCAATTACACAAGACAAGAAAGAGAGATGTTGGATGTTAGGGCATGGGGGTTTGCCTTGGTCAAACCCCTTTTAGTTAATTAAACCAAAATTATGAAAGAGTGTAATGAATCATGAAATAATGAAGTCAATACCTTCCCATTATGTTTGATCTTGAGTTTTTTCAACAAAACATGACGAATCTACCCTTGAATGTCTTAGGAAGCAATCTTAATGACTTGGGATGATGAAACCCTAACTTGCTTGACTTGAAAGAGAACATGGATGATGAATGAAATATGAAATGAGTTAATGGATGTAAATTAGGGTTTAGAGACTTATATTTATAGGAAATCTACCTTATTTTCCCATAAATTGGATCCCTAAGGTTGACATGTAAAACTAATGAACTTAAATGCCAGTTTTTCCCACTCAAAGGTCAAAATTGGCCCAAATGGGACTCATTCGCCACCTTGGGTGAATTAGTCCCACTTGGCAGGGACTCATTCATCACATGCGGAAAATTAGTCCCAGTGGGGCCCATTTGATAGCTAGGATGCTAGGTAGTAGGGAAATAAGGTTTATATGATGACTTTGTCAGCTATTTCATCAAACACTTCCTCGAGATGCACAATATGGGATAATAGGGACCTATTAATGATGATGTAAAGAGTAATTGGGGCTTGGGACACAAAATTCAATGTGAAAGTGTGATTAAATATACCTTACAACACTAAAATGAGTTCCACATAGCCTAGAAAGGCACAACATCCAATGTGAATGTGTGACACATTAGAACATTAGATTAACATTAATTTTATTTTACAAGCCTTCTAGATAAGTGTGATAATGTTATTAAACACATTTTATAATGTTGAATAAGGGAGAAATGGGTTTATTAGGTCTAGAAAAGTGTGAAAGTCTTTTACAACACTTTACAACACCTTCACAAGACATCAATAAATGCATGTTATTCAATTTGCAAGGGTCCAAGACCTAGTGTGGATGTGAAAAAAACCTTGCAACACTAAATTAAGGCCTTATTAAGTCCAATTTGTCATCAATTATTCCCAAATCAAGCAAGTTCCTTTTTTTCTATGATACAATAATGAAACCCAAATAGACCAATTTATCATTGATAAAAATATATTACTTCAATTTAACTAGTATCTTCTCCTTCTTGAGCCTAAATACAAAACCCACTTAATATGGATAAAGTTTTCTTCTATATTATTTCTAAAATATAAAATGTCATCAATAGAAAAAAATACAAATTTTCTCAAGAATGATCTCAAATTTTTTTTTATTAACCACCTATATGTGTTAGGTGCATTTATCAATTTGAAGGGCATCATTATAGGCCCTCCTTGATTTTAAAAGTGATTTTTCATTCATCACCATCTCTTATCTTGATTTTGTGGTACCCATTTTTTCAATTAATTTACTAAAGTTCCCACCATTTCCAAAATAGTCCATGTGATCCATTCACATCATCCGTTCACCATCCTTTTTTGGTACTAATTTTGACTATTACTAAGCATGGGATAAATATTTCTCTAATCAATATTTTTTCTAATATCTCATGTACTTGTTTGTTCACCTATTCATTTTCTACTTGATGCTTAATCTATCAGTGGCCTTGTTGGGTAAAATTTATCCTAAGATTAAATCAATATGATGGTTGATGCTCCTCATAGGTGGAAATTATTTTTCCAACTCTTTGGATACAATATCATAAAATTCTTCTAATGTCTCCTTCACTTCCAAGGTGTATTATTATTATCAACAACTATCAATACAAGTGTAGCATCTTAGGGTCAAGTATAAAACATAGTTTTCTAGGGTTAAAATCCCTATTAGACTATTTTCTAGTTACCAGAAACATACTTGGACTAATTTACACATCTTCTTCATTGGTTTTCAATGACATAAGAGTATATTATTTACTATTCTTCTCCAAATTATTTTTTCCTCTCTTGTCATATATTTCCTTGCTATCAAATTGCCATCATCTCCCTAATAAAAAAATACACAAATCCATAGGAATTGCTGATCAATAAAGATTTGGTTCCCCTTTTGCTATCATCATACATTATATGGAGTTATGTGAATCATCCCTTTCAACTCCAATTTTTCCACCATTTAGATGAGTAAATTATCAATACTCCCACTTACATATTATGATCTTACAAGATTTTTTCTTACCTTGCACAATGTTATAAATATATTTCTCCTTTAGAGAGGTTCATTTTGTATTTTTACTAGTTTCAAATAATTTATATTCATCATAAGTGCTTCTCCCTTCTCAGGTTCATCTATCTAACTACAAACCCTTTGGACTTTGCATATTCTTTAGCTACATGTGCAATTCTATCTTCTATCCATCTTGACCCTTTTGGTCTACATTATGGTCATTCATAAAATCCATGTCCTAACTGTCCATATATGTGAAACAAGTCCCTTGAAAACATATAATTCAACCTTTTCTAGTTCTACATCTACCTCTATTAGGATAAGATCATCCTCTAATTTTATTATTATCACTATATTTATTTAAATAGTTGGTCTCCTTATTACGTCTATGTTTTCTTTGCAATTATCCTCTACCTCTACTAAATATACCTTTTCCTTTGTCTATTCCATGCTACCTTCTTACTAATTTTTATCCAACCATCAAAGCATATATTAATAATCATCTTTAACTATCTACAACCTCATCATAATTAATTCCTCTTCCATTTGCATCCTTATTCCATTGACATATTGTGACATTTTCTCATGGAATAACTCATTATGACCATATTTGATTGTTATATTCTAAAACTCTTCACTATAGGCCTCCACATTAATTTATCTTTTTTATAAGTTTTTCAATTTCTTGAGCTACACAAGTTGATATAAACAAATCCAAAACTTGGCATTCACATTCCTCATCATTTGATTGCATGCAGTGATTTTTCCTATGCTGTTTCTCCATCTCTCAACTTGTACTTTCTTCCACCAAAGTGTTCCACATTCTTTCATCTTTAATTGACCCACTTTCACTCTTGAGGGTCATCTATCTTTTCATAATTTAAGTATTCCTTCATTTCTATAAAAAAACTACCAATTCATCTAGTTATGAACTTCTAAAGACACTTGGTGTCTCCATCCTTACTCCTTTCCTAATATTAGAGATAGATCTTATTAGTCTTGTCTCTCTTACATTTATCTCTACATCTACATCTTCACTGGTACTTTTTCATCAGCCCCTTAAAATTTATTTTCAATATCAGCTCTTTCATGAACTTTTCCCTTTAATTAGTCTCTATATAGGTCATGTATGCTCACTGGAACTCTCATTATGGTCTTTAATACCTCATATATCTTGGTTTTAGTTTTTTTCTAAAAAAAAGTCTATCATTATTTTTGTTGGAGGAATATTTCTGCCCTATAGCTTTCTCTTTCTCACCTATATAACCTTCTTGTTGTGAGTAAATACCCATATTAATTTCTCATTGAATTCCTTCCAACCATAAGATAAAGTTACTACTCCCTTTCTTAGAGTTTTACCCTATGATTTGATACCACACTAATGGTTCCACATAACTTGTAACAAAATAAATATCTCTAATCCATGCTCTTTTAGTCAAAGATAGGTTGTGTCATGTTCAAATAAACTCATGCAACCTCAAGAGAAATCAAATATTTTATTTATAGGAAGTAACTCTTGAACATACAACTTATTACATAGACAATTCTACAAGCACCCAAACCTCTAAGTTCAAAATACAAGTCAATGGAGAACCAAAAAACATACATAGGAAATTAATTTCCTTTAAAATCCACAAAGTACACACAAATAAACATTTTTTGGAAGGAAAATATACTAAAGTGATAAAATTCACCATGAAATATTCTTTATTTCATCAATTAAACTTGAACTTCATTTACATGCATAGATTGGGATTAGAAAATGGGGAAAAGTTCAACTTTTCCTATTCTTCACTCTAATTCTCCCCTATTATTTATCCCTATAGAAAATGACTAGAATCTCCTTTTTGTGGTGTCTCACTCTCTTAAATTCCTTGAATATTTCTACTCTTTCATTCCCTCCTTCCTGTTGAAAAATGAAGATAATATTGTAGCTTAAAACTTGTAAAACTATGAGACTATATATTTAATTAAGTGTTCTTTCTCACAATTATTTATGTATGATTAATCTGTTTAGATCAATTTTACCAGTTGTAGAAAGAGAAAAAAGATTGTAGAAGAATGATACAAGAAGATAGAAGTGACACAACATATACGTGGAGAAACCCTTTCGGGAAAAAACTCAACTAGAATCAATAGTGCTTGTATTATTTAACCTCAGAACAAGATTACAATAATACTGTATCAATCCTTGATTGATATGCTTCCTTGTCTTAAAAAATCCTTCTTCACAACCTATAATAAATTCTCGTGGAACTTTGATGACAATGTAGGACCACAAAACTCTCAACCAAACTCAACTTATCAAAACTAAACCAAATTTTGCTTGTCCTTTCAATTAGGACTCATCCAATCTTCACAAAACTCTTGATTCAAAGCATCCAACTGAGATTAAGGTACCAAGATTCTCTTAGATTCCTCAATAAAACCTTAACATCATCAAATGATTTCCTCAAAACCAAACCCCAACTTAGACATCTCAAATAAGAGCACTCACAAATGGACTGTTCTAACCAACCACTATGCCCATTAGACCACATAACAACAACACCACCTCCCAAGGCCCATTTCTCCTTACTATTACAAAAAAAAATGTAATTATATCTGCACCAGCACATTAGACCATTCCCCAATCCCTACTCATGATATTTCTTCAAACACCTATTCAAAACCCTTAGTTTCTGACTCCAAAGGTGACTGTGACAACTTTGTCCAAACGGGACAGTCAATAAATGGTCTCCAAAAACTTATCAAGCCACCAAACCAAATCAAGAAATGGATTCAAATTCACCTAAGAACCTTTTTAAAACATCTTTACATAAGAGGGACTAAAAAAACCCCAATCAAAACTCATAAAGCTTTACTGTACACAAAATTACCAGTCATATTCAACAATTACAAAACTAGGGATTCTTAGAAACTACTCCAAAAAACATTCTCTAACTCTGCAACTCTGGGATCCTTTAAAGGAAATTTCAAACCACCTTCTCACCAATTTCCAAGTGATTCAAATGGTGAAAATAGGAGAAACTAAATTTTCATTGCACACTGCTTACCCTAAATCAGGGTTTTGCCTGCTTGGAAATAAATGCACATAACTTTTACAATACTAAATGGATTTAAATGAAATAAAATGTAAATTAAACTAGATTCATAGTGATTTCATATCTAGTGGAGGAGGATTGGATTCAAGCAAAATAAGTGGTCGTACAATGGCCTGTTATCATGAAATTACAAGAGATTAATAGAATAATTGATGTTTTTCATTGAAATCTTCATCCTACAACTTTCCCCAACCTTCCTCAAAGATTGTGAGGCTAAAAAATGCTTTAAATAACCACTCCCAATGCCTGAAACTAACTCTTTAACTGCCTTGAATCTTCACCTTCCACCTCACAAATTGTTGTATTTTACAATTTTGCTTTTGACAACATTTTGTATATGTTGCAACTTTTACATAATATGCCTAAAATACCTAGATCTAGGGACTATTACAAGCTAAATGTGGCCATATAGACCTTATTGCAACATAAAATCAACTATGAAAAATCAAAAACCTAAAGTTTTCTCATGGAGGCATGTTCTTCCTAGGGTGCAACTACACCAAACTCTCATACACTTGCTATAATTAATAGACAATAATATGAGTATGCAAAGTAATAAGAGTTGTACAATACAAGAGCATAAATCTCCTCAAAAAAATATACACCTAGATTGGGCAGGTAGAGTTCCACAATGTAATCTGAAGTCAAACCAAAGTCTTCCTTTGATTGATCCTGCAATTTAGGTGCCCCAAACTGAACACTTAACTGAACTTTGGTCAAGAAAATATCTTGCAAAATTCACCTCAAAGTTTTCACCCAAGAATGGTCTCACTAGATTGAGCCTTGTAAATATCTTCTCATGCAAAAGGTGTTAACCGAAAGATGCCAACTTGGGTGCCCAAGGTGGTCCCAAGTCAATTTTAGTTAATTGAAACATATCTCTTCACCAATTCACGCAAACATTATGCATGATTGATCACCCCCACTCAACTAAAAGTATCCACATGTTATCTATCATGCAATTGAAGTTGTTAGTCATGCAACTCAAGTAAACTCAAGTCAACTATGATTCAAATCAAAATAACTACATGCAACTGAAGATATAACTAAACCATGTAACTGAACTGAACCAAACTAAACTAAACTGAACTAATATTGAACTGATAGTGCCACTCCACTCATGTAAATATACATTCCTAATTTTTAAGATCAAAACATACATTACTGAAGTGTTATCAATCCTCCAAATAGTTAACTAAAGCAAGGTGGGTCCCACCTGCCATGTGGGTGCCCCATGTGCTCCTATCTTGTAGGATCTCTTCTTGGAGTCCCCACATGTTCCTATCATTTAGGAATAATCACAAATGTCAATTTACATGTTCATTTCATTCGAATTTAATCTCTTTCTAATCCTAGTGTTGGGGAACACTTTCCAAGGACTTAGGAGATACATGAAATATGTTTAGGATTTCAATTAAATGGCATCCTATTCCCAAAATTCTCCCTATTAGTTATTTTTTTAGAACCAAACTTAATCTTAGTCCTTACCTATGAATTTTCTACAACTCAATTATTAGCAAGGTTGAGGATTGGCCAACACTTAAGTAAAGTAAATATTACTTCACTTCTTCTCTTCGGGCTCTATGAGACCCAGGAGGGTAATCCTATGCATACTCATAATATCTCACATTAGGTCAAGAGTATTTCCACACAAAGAGGCATTATCACAAGAAACTCACCTTATCAGAGGCTTGGCATACCTCAGATAGAAGTGTTACTCATTTTAGGGAATGTGCTTATATACTAAAAGTTGGGGCAATTTAATTTAGAGTATTTTATGAATCTTTCTTCATATTGAATCCTATGCCAAATTCATTACTAGCTCAACTGACCACAAGATAAACTAATAAAACAATCAGTACCTCATCTTAGGGAGAAACAAAGTCATAAATTGTAACCAATTCGTAATACAATTCTGATTGAACATAAAAAATTAATGGACTATTAGATTGCCACTTTGTAAAATCTAACTCACTGTGTTTCAAAATATCACTTCCTTACTAAATCCTATATCCTTTTCTCACAAACTAATGACCTCATTTTAGCGTTTAATCAACTCATTGAACTGAAACATAAATTTTTTTCATCCATTTGGTGCAAATGACAAAAGACAAATGAAATTATGATTAACAACTTCATTCATAACTTGGAAGAAAAAACATAGGAGAGCAACATTTTAGAACTAGAATTCTTTTTCATTTCTAATATTTCTTTGTAAAACCATATTTAAGATCTATATACAGTATGACTTTCACCTTAGATTTTATTTTGATATATCTATTAAAGTATTTATTTACATTCTATCTACTTCGAGAGCATAGTATTCATTGTGACCTCTCCTAGACTCAAAATTCTAAACTCTCATCTATCAGCCATAAAATCCTTTTTATAAAAAAAGGGAGCAACAATCACCTCGTTGAATTACAATGTCACTTCTTTTTTCAGTTCATTTCAAAAACCTAATTCTAACTGACTCTTTGGGGAACTCCCTAGGTTGTTTCATACACAATCATTTGAGAACAGGGGAGGACAAAAGGAAAAAAGAATGTGTAGGATACTAGTAGTCGCTGTCATAGCATTCATTGTTGAAACAAAAATATTCCATTCATATCTTCTAGTGGACTTCCACATCAGCATGGGAAAGAAAAAGACAAACCATGAACACATGAAAACAAATACCTCATATGCAAAGACCATGGTGTCATAAAAAAATAAAACAAGGTGATGACCCTATTTAGAGTCGTCGACATCAGAGAATGCCCAACCACTCCTTGTCATCGATGAAATTCGAGGGATCATCACCACATCGTCATCGAAGCTCCAATATGACACCAAAGAATGAAGGTACTGGCCATAGTCTGAGTTAGTATTAGCCTCATCATCTAAAGGAGTATCAAAAAGCACAATAGGAGAATTGTGTTTGCTCAGGTAGGCCCTATGACTTTTCTCTTTTTCCCTGGACTTCTTTACTAGCTACGCCAATTCCTTGCCTTTGAACTTGATCACTTCTCTCGGAAGGGTTCTATTTCTCAAGCAATATGTACTCTGCACAATTGATTTCTTCTTATGACCTCTAGCCCTCCTTTTACCCTTTGAAACCTTAGGAGAAGCCTAGGTTTCCTACTCAGTTATATCCTCATGATACTCAAATACACTGAGATGGCTAGACCTTCTAATAGGTTGAATTGTCACACCAGTTTTCTCCATTTTGAAAACAAGAAAAAATTAACATTTTAAAACAGAGCTACAGGTAGAAACACTTACAACCCAAACAATTTTGACCAACCTATCAAAGATATTCCTAACAAAAATAGAGAACCCAATTTGAAACCAACCTACTAAGGACAGGAAAATTTAACTCAAGACAAACAAACAACCCCTTACTCCATTTCACACTTCACCTTACATACACTGTAGACTGAAAAGATGGTGAAAATGAACAACGATCAACCTGCATTAAATAGTAAGTTTGAGCATGGAAAATTAATGATTCAAGAACTCCTTGCACGAGCAAATTGGTAACTTAACAGTTTAGCTTTGAATCTGGTTTGTTGATCTTAGAAAAAAAAATTTCATCTAAGGTGGCCATGAGCATTATGTTTGACTATTTTCAACTTGCTCCTAGAAAACAACGATGGTATCTCAAAGGATGCCACATTCCTTTCTAACCTTGATTAATCATGTGTGATTTGACAATTAGTATGTATCACTAACATAATTTGTGCCTTTTCATTTATATTGGCGAAGTACATGAGACCATTCTATTTTCTTGAGAGAATACTTCCTTATACGCTTCATCGTTGATCTTCCTCAAGTCTTAGGGTGCAATTCATGATTAAAGTATTCATGTGATGAATTTTAGAAAGTTGGATCATCCTGCTTTAAAACTTCATCAATGATTCTCCAGTCCTTTTGCTACTTTCCTTTTTGCTTTACAAGAAATCCTCGGGATTCTGCCACGTTGCCCTTTCATCATTAGTCATCTCCTATCGTGGATGCATCTCATCCTTCATCAACCTCATCAGTGATGTAAACATCCCCATGATGAAACTTCAACCCTCGGTTCTACGGCCTATCCTTTGATCACATCCGTTCCTCCATCATGCATCGCTAATTCAAACTTTGGACCTAGCCTCCTATCAGTGATGGGAGATGTTGTGAAGGCATCATATTTAGACACATAAGCTTGCATAAAAATCAATGGCACAAAAGGGATCACTCATAGGATCTCATCATATTAGCGAAAGAAACCTTTTTAGAGAACAACATCGCTCGTCGGTAATTCAAAACTCAAGTTTAGAAATGAATTCATGATGAGCAATAAAAACATAAGGTCATCGCTCATCGCTAATTATCCTCATATATTTTGTGAGCAATTAGAAATGAGAGGGTTTAAAATTGTTACAATGTGTTGTGTATCACTAATCTGGAACTAAGCATTTAAAACATATCCACAATCATGTGATATAAAAGAAATTACATCATATCACTCATCGTTGATCCAAGTTTGTCATTTTATGACCATCTGTGATGAGTGATAAGAACAAAAGCTGAAACATCACTCATCACTATTACAAATTTGAAAGCTCAAATGCCATTAGCGATAAGTGATATCAAAGAAAACATAGTTCCATCGGTTGTCGCCAATTTGGAATATGTACCTATGAAGAAATTAGTGATGAATGATAGAGTATGATGGCCATCGAGACTCAAGTGGAAACTATGAGCACACACACTTAAGTTGTTCTAATGAGGGGACTCTCTAGGATGACATGAGAATAGTAGGCCCAATAACATCTAAGTCATGAAATGCAAAGAATATAAAAGACAAAAGATTCTTTACTTAGCCCTATAAGATGGGATATTCAAACCTAGGCAAGAGGTACTGGTCACTTGATGATATTGATAAACATGAGATTTAAAAAAAAAAATGACCGGATACAGGCACTATGCAGTCAACAACAAAATATAATGCAACAAGCAATAAAAATGAATAAAACCCTAAACCCCATATAAGAACTCTACAACCAGATGTAACAAAGGTTTTAGATGAAAATAAAAATGCATAGGGTTCAATATGAGTACTTCAGACTTTGCAAAATTTGAAAGTGACATCACTCCCACTTGACATTATACATTGCAATTATTATAAAGAAGGAATAATTATTATAAATCAAGTTTAGTACTCAAGGAAAATGACCTTCCTGTAGCAAGAAAAGCTATTTGTAGGAACTAGTTTCATAAGATAATCTACAACATTGATCAAAGTGTGAACTTTCTCAATCAATACCTTCCCACTCAACCATTTTCACACAAATTGATACTGAACATCAACATGCTTAGTATGAGCATGATAAATAGGATTTTTTGGCTAAATAGATAGCACTTTGACTATCACATTCAAGTCTAATTTTCTTGCAATTAAAACCAATACTTTTCCCAAGTCTCTGTAACCAAACTACGTCTTTAGAGGCATGTGGAGCAACCATGTACTCTACTTCTATGGTGGAAAAAGCAACTGTGGGCTTCCTCTTACTCATCCAACTAACCGTAGCTCCAAACAAAGTAAACACATAGCCACTTGTCAACCTCTGACTAACTAGGTCTCCTGCCCAATCTGAATCAACAAAACCTTGTATGTCCAATGATCTGTGCATAATATCCATATCATTAGCAGCATGATAAACTAAATAGTAATTAGAAGTACCTCGTAAATATCATTAGCACCATGCATCATGAGATACTTGAGAGAGAGAGAGGGAGAGAGGGAGAGGAGATATAGAGACTCTCCCTCCTACCCCCTCTCTCTTAAGACTCTCCCTCCTAACCCCTCTTCCTCTCTTAGGTCTCTCTCTCTCTCACTCACTCTTATATCCCTCCCCTCTATCCTTAACCCTTAACCCTTAACCCTTAACCCTTAACCCTTAACCCTCAACCCTTAAACCCTTAAACCCTCTACCCTTAACCCTCTGCCCTCTATCTATCTCC
>VDFB02193867.1:66324088-66519533 GCA_007258455.2 Sequoia sempervirens
TGGTTGAAATGTTTTCAGTACTCAATTTATGTTATAGGTTTGCTAAGTCTTCATGAATTTGGATTAAGTTTTCTTGAGGAATGCTAGTAACCATTCTTTCAACACTTGTCACACTACTTGAAGGTAAAGAATTGTTAAGGGTATGGTCCATACCTAGTGAACTGGTGTCAACACTATGAGTGAAAGAGATAGATAACCCAAGATCCATGACAAGTGTGCTATCGCAGGATGACATGAGTCTCAAAGTAATAAGACACCAAGTTGTAAAGCTCATGCAAGGGACAATCAATGAATGCAAGATGAATGCAATGAACACAAGATAAATGATATTCTTTAATTTTGATTCAAATGAAATTAAGCTAGAGATGTAATGAAATGAATGAAACAAAAACTCAATAAATTGAAACAAAGATCTAACATCATCAAACAAAAGCACAAAAACAAGGTTTTTAATGCTGTGAAATGAAGTTTTAGATCTAACATGGGACTAAATCACCAAGAGCAGTGTATGAGTCCTAGTTAAGGTTTTTAAAGGGTTCAAATGTTGAAAAATAGTCAACACATAATTCATAGAAATTAGATAAAATAGTCTAAACTATGTTCAATTATAGATTTCAAATGAAATTATAGATTTGCATACAATCTAGACTATGTGCAATTATAGATTTCAAATGAAATTCAATAATACAAGATGCAAAAGTGTGACCTATATGCACTTTCACTAATGCAAGATTTAGAAGCCATAAATTCAAATTAACTAATGTGAGGTCTAATGAAAATTTAATGAAAGTTAGATCTAGGACTATGATGCACTCCTTGAATAAAAAATAAGGTGTCCAAAGGCTAGGTTCACCAAAATAAACACAAGGAAATAGGGTTCTCCACCTTTTAGGAGATCTCCAACACAAAAGAAATGGGACCTATTTCACTCTAGTTCATTCAAGGAAACCAAGATCCCTCAACCAATTGACTTGATTAAGGAATGGACTAAGCCTAGGATGGTTTCCTTGGGTGTGATTAAAGAAAAAAGGGGTTTCACCACTAGGAAAAGGCTTAGAAAGAAGGAGATGTAAATGATATGCAAATCAAGCTATGCAACCTAGGGAATAAAACTCAAAAATAGAATAATGAATTGAGAATGGACAGAGGTGCACCTAGAAAACTCAAGATGCTTGAAACAAGGTCTAAAATCTTGAAATTATGACTTTTAAAGCACAGTAGGACTCATACACTAGTTGGGTCGATTTAATCCCATTTTAGGGTTTTAGGCCAAAACCAAAATCTGCAATTGGCAAACTAGGATCTATAGAGAAAGTCTAAAAAATAGTATACTTAGACTCATATGCTAGTTGGAGCAATTTATTCCTAGTACTAAGGTTGATCTGAAACTCTAATATCCTATAGTGATTTTCTGTAGCTTCTTTCCTCTCCAATATTCAAGTTTGAAACTCTAAATTCTAACCTGTAGGTGACTTTCCGTAATCTTTCAAGAAAAATGACAACTTTGAAAACTTTCTCCAGCCTTTTTTTTCAATGGATCCTCAACCTAAATCAACAAATCACACATCAAAGAGAGGGAAAAATGTTGTTTTGTTAATGCATAGAGGTTTTCCTTGGTCAAACCCCGTTTTAGTATTCAAACCTTGAAATGAAATAAAATAGAATGAAGGAATGATGAATGAAAAAATATGCTATGTTGCAACTCACCATATTCTTGTAATAAAGGCTGCAATCTTGTATGAAATGGCTATCATGAATGTAGATCTTGACTCTTGATTGTATGCTATATAGATCTTGACTTGAATGCTTTCTTGAATCTTGAAGATAGCTCCAAAATGCTTGATAATCAACTCAAATTCAATGCTCTTGAATTCCTAGAATGCTCTTTATATCATAAGCTTGTGATAAGAATGCTTTCATATAGTTTCTAGGATAAATTATGTGAAATAACCTTGTATTTATACTTGTTTATGTAGAATTTCCCAAAATTACAAAACTACAAGTTGACATCAAATATAGGAGAATAAAATCCTACCAAGAAATTTAATTCAAAATAGGTCCAAGCTAAGTGGGATTCATATGCCAGTTGGGGTGTATGAGTCCTAGCAGGCTAAGCTTGGGACACAAATTTCAAGAAATGTTGAGTTTAATGCTAAATTTAGGATCAGGCCTCGAAACTTAGGTGGGACCCAAATGCCAAAGGTGGTGTATGAGTCCCAGATCACTAAATATAGGACACAATCTAAAATCATTAAAATATGATTGGTTATTAGAT
Source organism: Sequoia sempervirens (assembly GCA_007258455.2). Lineage (NCBI taxonomy): Eukaryota > Viridiplantae > Streptophyta > Pinopsida > Cupressales > Cupressaceae > Sequoia > Sequoia sempervirens. The sequence continues at coordinate 66,326,364 of VDFB02193867.1, forward strand.
ATGTGTTGGGACCATCCTCAAAAAGATGCATTATATAAGGCTTGTGGATGCAAAATAGGACCAAATAAGGCATAAACAAGCCCATTTTTAGTAGGGATGACCCAAACAAGTGTGAAAATCTAAAGGGATACATTTTTATACAATACATCTTATATAACTTTAATTAGGGAAGATAACACTCTAATTAGAACAATATTTTGAATTTTGCATGCTTGAATATGGTAAAGAATCCATATAAATTTTATATATAGATGAAAGTATTTTTACCCGGATAGTATAAAGTGAATTTTTTTCTATAAGTTCCTATTAGACTTTAATAATTTTGATTGATAAGCATGAGGGATAGTTTTTATTACTAGCTAGTAATTATAATTTTGATTCTAACAATATAACATGTCATAATAGAAGAGATGTTCCTTGATAGTGATGGTTTATATTGTAAGACTAATTTAAGCTACTATAATTATTTAATGTTATCTTAGAGAAAGTTGAAGAAGAACACTAGGGATAATACAAATGAGTCAAGGAAACTCCCTAGTGATATTTCCTAATTTATTGGAAATGCTTGAGGGTGATAAAAATGGTTGTGTCTAGAATTTGTAAAGGTTATGTTAACTTCGGAAATTAAAATTTCCCATTCGATAGTTAAAATCCTTGGAGAACTACATGTAACTTTGATCCTTTTTGGAGGTGGGTATGTAAGTAGTCCTTAGATGAAGGATGCGTTTGTGATCTCAAGTATGGAGTGGAGGGTTTATGGGATAAATCAAAGGTTTGGGGTTGTTCATGAACTTTTTCAACCTTCCCTCTTCAACATGTATGCTTTAGCCTAAGGCTGAAGTTTGCATTAGATGGCTATGAATGAGTTAAGAAAACTTGATAACTTGTAACTAATAGTATTTAAATTAGGATAATAGGATAAATGGGGTAAAAAATGGCCATTCTTATTGGTTATATATGGTCTACTTGTTGTATCTATGTTCTTAATTTTTATGAGCTTCCAGGATGACATTTCATAGGATTGTTTATTCTATTAATAGGAAAAAACTATAAGTATTACAAAATAAGGTTGGATATATTTCCCTTATATCTATCTAATAATTTATTTTTGAATAGTGTGTTCTAGATAAAAAAATTAATGAGTTGAGTGGGTTTTATTACTTTTTACTTCAATATTTATTTGTGTATGTGTTGAGTAGAGGCCAACTCATCTGGGCTCAATGTGATTCTTATGTTTTAATAAAATTCAACTCCAAACCTATAGTATTGTACGTAGAAGATCTTAAATCACTTAATTCTGATGTACATAGCTAGGTCCACTTGAATAGTATGTGTGAACCCTTGTAATGCATAAGCTATGTTTACATGGACATAATAGCTCAACATGTCAAAACTGAGTCTAATATTGGATCAGTTGGTACGTTGTCATTAGATTATGCCAATGATTGATTCCTTGACATACTATTGTATCTTATGGATGATTCAATATTAACTTATATCACATATGTGAAATATTTCTAGGAGCTATCTTAGATGTGATATTGGAATGATTTGGATAGTTTTCACCCTTACTATGAAAGTAGCAAAAACTAAAACTGATTGTTGTAGTGAGAGGGGTTAGTAGGAAACCACTAATAACATGAAGGTGATTGATGTTGAGTGGTACCCATATTGTGAAGGGGCTAGTTGAGAATATAAACAAGGCCATGAAGTGGCATATGTTGGATGCTACTCCCTCCTAGGTGGATAGAATTCTGGTCAGTGGCCTAAAGATGATTGATCTTAGAATTCACCAAATTGATGGTTAAGTGGGAATATTGATAATGACATTAAATGATGTGCTTTTTACAATATTGATAATGACATTGAATTATGTGTTTTTTACACTTACTCATTCAATGATTATTTTAAGTAGTATGGGATGCTTTCCATCATCACAACTAGTGTAGAGGATCAAGAAAAATGATGGTATCCACATTACTGTAGTATGGGACACACCAATAATATTTTTCTAACTATGATACACTAAAAGGGTAGGTAATAGTCACTCATTGTGCATATGTTAGTCACACACTATGTATATGTTAGTAACTCACTCTATACTTGTATAAATGGCCTTAGGTATTGTGCATATTTTTATACTTATGCTCTTGCTAGTGATGACATCAGGTAGTATGAAAAGCTTGAATATAACCATAGATGGTGGTGGATTATGAAAAGGATGGGACCCATAGTGTAGGATGGAATGCATTGACATTTCTTTTCTATATGATATCTACTTATAGGCTTATGTGTTAGTAAAGTAGGTAGTGAGATGATGCATACATAAGGTTGCATTCACTTTTGTAGTTTGAATTGATCATTTTTTAACATGTGATGTATGTGTGGATTGTTCACATTAGATATATGTGATGTATTCTTAAGCTAATCACTATTATACTTGTGATGTATGTATGAGCTAGTCACTATTGTACTTGTGATGTGCATATGAGCTAGTAATTGGTGTACCTATGATGTATGTATAAAATAGTCACTATTATACTCATGATGTGTGTATGAACTAGTCATTTTTGTACCTATGATGTGTGTATGAGATCATCATTGTTGTACATGTGATGTGTGTATGAGCTAGTCACCCTATGCATAAGCAATGTATACTTGATCCAATCACTATATGAAATTAAAATTAAAAAATGATATGACCCTTATATGTATTTGTGTGTTTGTACACTAATAGTGAGTATAGAAATGACAACTACTGACAATTTTTTATAATTCTACTATATTTGGACTAACTTGAAATATTACACTTAATTAATATAGTCATGAGTTAAAGTGAGATTAGGGATCTTATACAAAAGGAGATGATGTTGTCTCTATCATTGATGTGTGAGCTACAAATTCTTTGATTCTAAAAAAGGGATAAATAAGTAAGGTCATCATGAATTCAATACTTTCAAGCTAGATGAAAGATGATTGGTTGATTAAGTTGGCATTTAATTATGAATTAAAATTAAATTAAATTAAAAAATTAGTAGTAAATAAGGGGTATTTATTACAATCCTTTGAAATATTTCTAAACCTAAGGGTTTATAAATTTGTCTTTAATAACAATTTATGTCTACTTTGAGTTAAAAGATTTTTTTAGGTTTTGGGGGCTCTTTGACATCCAAATCTATAAGTACCTCTAGTCTAGTATAATTATTATAGACACTTTCATCCTAGAGTTCTTGAGTCATGTCCACTTATTTCTTTAAATATCCCCATATTTTTCTATGTGACATCCTCAAACCATCCTTCAATTTAAAGCCTTTAGAACAAATGTGAAACCATTAAACAAGCCTTATATTCAACCTTGTTTTGTGTGTATATTTAATTCTAGATCCTAGGTAATTTGAACTCCAAATAACCCTTTTTAATCGTTTGATCTAATGAGATTTTACATCATTTTTATAATGTTTATTACCCTTGAACCATGTCGCTAAATTCTCAAATAGACATTAAAATTGAATTTCCATGGAAAATAAATATCAATAAAATCTTTTTTGGCTCATAGTCATGAAATTACATCACAATGTCTGACAAAGGGCTACAATAGGAGGCATCATCCTTGAAATATACATATGCATGTACTTAGTGTGCAATATACAACCCTCTTAGTTAATATGTAATATGATGCTCTTTGATATTCCACTAAACTATGAGACTAAGATTTGAATTATGATATCCAAAATTTAATCTACATCATTTATGATTATAAATACTTCTAATGATGATTACATATGTTTATATAGTAGAATCAATCCTATGGAATGATCGATATCAATCATCAGGTGGGGAAAACCTTGATGTAAGATGAAAAATGTATCCAAGAAAGGTTTATAAGGGAGACTTATAGAATGAAAACAATGAATATCAATGTGGCTCATACAATGAATCCCATACAAATAGTGAACATAAAATACATCCAAATATCATTCTAAAAGTTTGACAATCATCAAAAAATCAAAAAAATGATTTTAAATTGGAACTATCATTTACTTGAGGATGAGTTTAGGACATTAATATGCCTTTGCAATGGTAGCACTATGTTTCAATGATCATATGATGATTGGAATATTATTAGAAACCTTGAAATAAAAAAAATCAATATGATTTCTCTTTTGGCTGATGTAATCTATTTATTTGACACCTCAAATGCTCTTGTATGAAACAAATATGGTAATTCAAAAGTGAGTCCCTCACTCTAGGATGGATAGAGAGAAACTAAAATGGTTAACCTTATATTCATACATTTGAATATAGTAGAGAAAAGTTCCAAGAAGAGGGATCTATTTGAGGAAGTCAATTTTATTAGTACATTCATGTAAATTTTTTGAATTTTTATTGAAATCCAAGATTTTAATTTATCATATTTTATTCCCATTGTAATAGAAATTATTGGCATGATTATGATTATCATGTGTTCTTTTATTATATCCAATTCATATTCTGAAATTCCTGTCAACTTCTAGTATCACTTATTATGGGTTCTATTTACTTGTGCTAATATCGCATGGTTAGACAAACCTTAGTTAGATCCTCCATCCATGATTGCAGCATAATCATTTTGGGTCTAGATTCTAATTCCTAGAAAGCGTTTATAACTTTGGACCTTGATAAACATGTAATAACCATGGTTAATCTAGGGACTCTTCCTATTAGATTTATTTTTTATTGAGTCTAAAAATTATTTTAGAATGGTAGGATCCAATTGAATATAAAACATATGGTACCACATGTTATCTTGCTTCCTACAACTTAGGATTTCACTAGAGAACATATTGATACCTATTTTATATAATATTATCAAGTGATCAACATGGTACAAAATAGTCTACTAAAATTAATTTTAAATATTAAATTATTTTCTAGATTAGGTATGCATCTATTAACTAATATATTCTCCATGAATAAAGTAGCGTTTTAGGTCGCATTTTATTTATTTTTTATGAATATTTGTTATCTTGAATTTTAATCTTTCTTGTCCAATAAATGTGCAAAATTATATTTAACTAGGAATGTCGGAGCTAGAAATATTAAATTTAGATATAAGTCATAGAGTAGTGTGACATAGTGATGAGATGAGGTCATTAATGACTATAATAGTATAGTTTATGGAAAAATAACAAATTGCATTTTTTTATTACCAACCAAATATTGCTAATTAATAAACCTGTCCAATCTTCTAGATGTCTAGCAATTCTTTGGGTTAATAATCCTTTAGCCAAGGTTGTCCATGAGAGACATTTTAAATATTGAGAGAATATCCCAAACTATGAAAGGAAATTTATTGAGAAATAAAGTTATGATATGATATGTCTACTTCTCCCAATAATTACTATATATGATATGTTGTATCCTTCTTTAAGTAGAGAAATTCATGTCAAAAATTATTATATTGGCCAAAAATATTTTTATTAGTGCAGTAAGGAACATTTGTAGACACCGAAAAAATCTTGATTGATACTATCTGATTCTGATAAATTAACATCATTTCTTCCTAAATCACTTCAAATTCACCAATTAATTAAATAATCAACATTATTTAGTTAAATTCAACAAATTCAACTATTAATCAAATAATTAAATCTATTGATTAATTCACCCTTCTTCTAACTAATATTCATAATATTTAATTAAATCATGTCATTTAATTAAATCCCCCTAAATCCTCTCATTTGATTAAATCAATCAAATCAAATTTCACAATCTCCTAATCCATTCCAATTAATTAATTCTAAATTAATTAATCCTAAATCACTTTATAATCATCATTAATAAATCCTCTAGCTTTTAACTCCTCAAGAGTTAAATCAACCCATGGTCAACTAACTAGGTTGCACTTGAAATTCATTTCTTTTAATTAACTAATTCCTCTATTTATCCTCACAAAGGCATATTCCAAGGAATATTCCTCCCAACCACCTCCTCATTCAATTTCCCTCCAAACGTTTCAAAAACCTATCACATCCTTAATAACTTCTCTTACATTTTCAATAAGTCCTCTTACATCCTCTCACATCTCCAACTACATTTAATAAATTATTTTTAGAACCTTTAAATCCTCAACCATTCTCATTTATTCCTCTTGCATCCCCCTTTCCTCAACACATTTCCCAAAATGTGCTCCGTCTTCCTCCAATATAAGTGTGACAAGTGTCACATTATAATTGGCTCCCATTTTATCCCACATTAACCAATTTCTCTCATTTCTCAACCCTTGAGTTCTATAAATAGAAGGATTCTCTTCATAATATGCATCCATAATGTCAAACAAAGTCATTATGCTCTTTTCATCCATCAATCATCCAACTCCTATCACTATCTTTGAGGGAAATTGGCATTTATCAAATCCATTTTCATCCATAATCTTAGGAATTGTTACTCTACTACAAATTCATCAAGGATCTTGAAGCTTATCAAAGGGATTGGGAAAGGGCCACTTTCCACATCAAAGTGACACCAATCCTCCTATGGGATGGAGGCTTAATATATTTAGTTTGTTAACATGATTTCATTTGTTTTCTTTTGTGCTTTTGTTTCATGTTTTCATCTTTGTTTGATCAAGAATCTCATATGGAATGATGTTTTTGCTAGTTTGAATGACTAACCTTGTTTTGGTTGTCTTTGTTTAGCTTGGTGCATATCATCATTCAAATTTTGGCACTAGAAGGAGGTCAATCGATGGGAAGTGGTACATGATAGCTCTCCCCCAATATCTTTATGATGTGTAAAGCCCTTGTTCTAAGGGTTGGGAGACCTCTTGATGAAGTTTATCATTGTACCCCCTGAATCGGATATCCTTACTACAACCACTTGTTTCAAGGCCAAAATCCTTAATATTTGTTGATACAAGAATGGTCATTTTGAAGCCACTCCATGTTCATACTATTCAAAGTAGAAATAGAAAAAATCCTTAAGGTCTCTGGATCTTTAGGATTTTGAGATTTGGTGGTCTTGAGAAGTGTGTGCCATGGAGAGGAGCCAGTGTTGCCAAATCTCTAACTGTTCACTTTGTCTCAGTGTTTGGAGAAATCCAAGTGGGAACTCAACAAATATAGCCTTTTATACCCTAGGATTGTACAATTTGTGAGTCAGTTAAATACATTGCTTGGATCTCAAACTTTGAATAAAACATTCAACAAGTCATCAAAATTTCAAACCCTTAAATGGAAAGAGAAAATATCCTTGAAGATTCCAAATATTACTGCTTTTCCCTAGGGATTTTATCCTTAGAGGCTTCTAAATATTTGGGCCCATATCTCAACTTGTTCTCTCCAAATTCAACCTAGGAAAACTATGCCTTTGATTCTTTTATTTTCACATAATGGACCTTGTGGAATGAAAAGGAGTTGAGACATAGAAATTTAGTTTGAAAGTTAAAGAAGTGTGGATGTGGTAAAAGAATTCATTTAGCCAAGATTAAATTAATTGAACCCCATACATGTGCTTGTTATCTTTTGTCTTATGGTCTTCTAAGAAAAACATTGGTATTTTGGTTTGAGCTACTCATAGGGTAAAACATGTTCTTCACTATCTTGGTCTTGAAAGCAAGGTCCCTCTTAGGTTAATTTAGGATCAAATCAAACACTCCATCCATACACGAAACATTTATCAAAATCCATCCCACAAAAAAATTTAGAGCTTTGGAAACGTCATTACATAGACTTGGGTACATCATTAAACCAAATCCAAATCATCTTGTGGGTATGTGTAGGATCATGTGATAGGCCAAAAAGTGGCCATATGATGGGTATGTGTAGGGTATGTGGCTGACCACTTTTTTTACCCAAAATAGATGAAACAAAAAGGGTTTTTAAAGGAGTTCTCAACTTTCCACTAATATAAATTATGCTTTACTTTCAATTTAATAAATAATTATTATTTATTTTCTATTTGAATTACGACTAAAGTCTTGATTGATGGGCTGATTGAAAAACATCTATAACTTTCAAATGGTATCACATTTTTTGTAACCAAAACACGCATCAAATTCTATGCTTCACATACTATAGGATTAAAAAAAATGAATTTCATGAAGTTTTGACTAAGTTAAGATGGTCAGACATACAAATTTTTATATTTTTTAAAAGTTGTAATAAAAAATTCATAATTAATTATTTACTTGGAAAAAAATTACAAAAAAATATGCATCAAATTAGGACATGAGTCCTCTACTTATGATTTTATTGTGGTTAGAGTGGTAAGAAAAACACCTAATTCTTATTTTTTCCCTGAAATTGAAGTACTACTACATTGAAATTTTAAATTTTCACCAATTAGATTTTTTTTTAAAATAAACCTAGTAGTTTAGAAACTACATTCGATTTGCTACAAATTCTAATCTTACATATTTTTGAAATAATATAGATAACTTATTCAAATTTTTACATCAAGAGGTTGGATATCAAGATCAACAACATCAACAAGCCCAATAACCACATCTCCAAAATCAATGACCACAAGGCCAATTTCAACAAGTACAAATATCACAAGGTAACAAACGTGAATACACTCCTTTGGGAGAGTGAATTGAATCCACATTACACAAGCTCGTTAATGCAAAACTTATCACTCTTCCAAAAGTAAGTGCTTTGAAATCTATCATAAAATTCCATAAGAATAGGGGTCACTACAATGAAACAAGCAATTAGCACCTAAAATAGCACCAGATTTTAGTGTATTTGAGTTCATGAATTGGGAACTTTTGTTGGCGACAAACTCTGCGCAAAATGGTATGTTTGCTTCAGCGTTGGATTTAGCGCTAGGTTTAGCGCCGGATTTAGTGCTAAATTTAGCACTGGGTTTAGTGTCGGGTTTAGCACTGGATTTAGCACTGGGTATAGAATTGGATTTAGCACTAGGTTTAGTGCCAAATTTAGCACTAGGTTTAGCACCGAATTTAGCATCGGGTTTAGTGCCAATTTTTGTTGCTTCCAATTTGGCTTCAAATTTTGCTTTTGGTTTTGCTTCTTGTGTTGCTTCCATGTTTGCTTCCAGTTTTGCTTCTGATTTTACTTCCAGGTTTTCCTCCGGTGTTGCTTCAGGTTTTGCTTATAGATTTACTTCTAGTTTTGCTTCCAATTTTGCTTCCAATTTTGCTTCCAGTTTTTCTTCCAATTTTGCTTGTGATTTTACTTTCGCTTTTGCTTCCAAGATTGCTTCTGGTTTGCTTCTAGTTTTGCTTCCATTTATTAATTTAATATATTTTTTTAATTTAATTAGTTAAATATAGCATGCCTCTTAAATAACTTATATAATTATAGAGTAAGAAAATTAAACAATATTTTTTATTTCAATTTAATTAATTAAATATATCACGCCTCTTAAATAACTCATATGATTATAGAGTAAGTAATTGAATTATTTCTCATATGATTAAATAACAAGATAATTATTAATAACATGCTCGTTTATAATTAGAACAAGTGAGTCAAATATCTATATAAGTAGATCAAAACAAGTGATTAAAACAAGTGAGTCAAACATGCCACTAGATTAATAACATGTCAAAATGATACATGTCCAACAGTCGACATAAGTCAAAATGACACATGTACAAATGATATAAGTAAAAATGATAAACTATATAACTCAAAATGATACAAGTCAAAATGATAGATGTCCAAATGATATATTTCAAAATGATACATGTCAAAATGATACCGCTCAATAATATGGTACTGCAGGCCGTGAAAATGATACATATGATAGTAACCATGAAAAGAGGCATCATAACGATATATTAGCAATGATCCATGATGTAGTCTATATGATCATGAATGTCACTAGCTACTACCATCAACTGCCTCATCATCATCATCACCATCATGATCATCATTGTCGTCATCATCATTGTCATCAGCTTCGGTGTCTTTTGTATCTGTGTCATCATCATCCTTTGCCATGTGATCTGTACTAGAACCAACATATTCTAGATCTATATATCATGAGGATCATCTTGATCTTCTATAAGATCCATGTTTTGCAAAAAAAAAAATTCAAATGAAAATTTATTATTTATTTCATGCAATAATTTATTTTTCTGTTATATATCTAATATTACAACATGTGAAAAAAAACCATAATTATATTACATCATATCAAAGTGCACATACCATAATAAATTTTCATAAAAGTTACATCTAATATGTCATTCCAGTGATGTAAAACATGCAACAATTCTAATAAACGTTAGTAAAATATGCTAGCATTTGGTGGAAGAGGAAGAAAGATGACTGGAACTCTAGAGGCCCACCATAATGGATTTCAGTATTCAACCATGAGAGCATAAGATATCTGATATCATGTATCAAAAAATTAAGCATGCATTCTTCTAGCTAGTGGAGAAGGAGATGATTACTTTGCTTCATTTTCATTTGCATAACCATATTATGGTGTGAACCAAGAAGACCAAGGATGTCTAGTTTTATGTGGAGGTAATGGATGTGGTCCAAAATTTAGGAGGGGCAAGAAGGTCAATGTATGATCCTGATGAAATTGAGGAAGAACAATAAGAGAGGGATAGGAAAAATAAAATTAATGCGAGTTTCAAGGATTTTTCAATGAGTAATAGAGCTATAGGAGTAGCCTCATCTAAAATACTTTGAACTAGAGTTTGATATACCATTTAGAGAGCTTGGTTTTCGTGGAGTTCCTTTCAAAGCTTCTTGATGTAGTGCTAGGAGGATCACAACTCAAATCATCATTCACTTCACAAAAAAAACTTGATTGCACACAACTAATCTGAGATTAAGGCATACAACTACTTGTAGTTTCCCCAAAACACATTTGTCATCACGAAAACAATGAACTCAAACTCAATCTTGTAGATTCCTAAGCTTGTCAATTTGGAAACTCAACACCAAAATGATAACTCAGACTTCCAACATGTCTCCAATACCATTCAAGACACTCAACAGATGTAAATATGTCAAAAAAAAACAAACTTCATTAGCAGATCCCTACATTAATGAATCAATACTCTAAACCCTTACCATTCCAACTCCTTACTTGTTTCATGAGGGTTTGTTAAAAATACATACCCCAAGTCCATTTCCCCCCTTCCAATGCCAAAAAATGTATTATTATACCTACACAAACATATTATACTCTTTCCCATACTTTGTTCATGATAATTCATCAATCACCATTAAAAAAAACCTCATTTTCCATTCCTAAATATCATTGTCAATAGGCTACTCTATCTGATCAGTCAATAAAAAGAAGATTAAAACCTATGAAATCACCAAACCCTGATTAGATAAGTCTCACAATACCTTTAAAATCTCCTTATAAACAATGAGAATCAAGAAAACTTCACTCACCATAATCAAATTCCTCAAAACAACTTTGTACACAGTCACTTTTCTAGATTTTGCCCAAAATACAGACCTAGGGCTTCACGATTTCATATGCTAACCACCATAATTCGGTCTAAGTATTTAGAACATGAAATAATGTTCTAATATAAACCTTCTCACCCAAAATCAGGAGTTTACACCATACAAATCAAGAGAAACACTTTTTTTTTGTATAGAAACCCCAAAAACCCTATGTTCAGGACAATTTTTAGAAATTGGATTGTTTAACCCTTTAAATGGCATTATAAAAATTACTGGTAAAAATAAAAATTTTCCATGACATCAAGACATTTCCATCCATCTAGGTTTCAGGTCCGTACATGTCTGTACAAGGCTGTACTAACATGTTTTATGATTGCAATTTATGGAAAACGTTTTCTGGATTGGCTATCTTCACCAAAAACACAATAACTTTCACATTTCTCAATGAAATTAAATGAAAAAAATCCAAAATAAAGTAGATTCAACATTATTTCAATCCCATGTGATCTTAGGCCATGAAATGGTCTGTACAGACCGTACTGTGCATCAGAACATAAGGAAGGAAGTGGAAAAATAGTGAAAATATGATTTCTTCATTATAAATCTTCAATTTTCTCTTCCACCACCCTTACAAACAACTCACAATGTCTTATTAAAGTCTCTCAAACTTCTCTAACTACCTAAAACTATTCAAATAACTTCTATGATCCTTCAATTTCCATTATTTGTCAAGTTTTTACATTGTGACAACTTTTTTTTTTACACTTTTTGACAATTTTTTCAATATGGAACAACTTTGAACATTATTTGACAAATGACTTAAAATATAAATTCCTAAGACTCAAACACCTCTAAACTAGTTTGATAAGCCTTATTAAATTAACCCCTAGCACTCTTTAAACACTTATTACATTTTGGCCTCATGGAGGCAAGAAATCAAACAAGTGCTCCTGCACCACGTCTACTTTTATTGTTCCTATGATAAACTGTTTGATAGAGTTGGTGGAATTACCTTTATTAGTAATAAATATTAGTGAGATTGAGATTGTTAACCTTGAGAGATTAGGACTTGGGAAAAGGCATTTGATATGGTTATTGTTTTCATCCTATACAACCATTGCAAGAAAAGTTAAGCTAGCATCAAATAACCAACAATTTTGAAAATAACATGAAAAATTTTAGTTGTTGCTATGTCAGGAATAAAATAAAAGGAAACAATGTTCCTTCCAGTGGCTTGATGATTGCAAATGAGGATTCATGATGAAATTCAAACTTATTGGGTTAAATCTTTTTTTTTTTATGAAATAGATCAATATATAGAACTTAAATGGAAATAGATACAACCTATCCTCATGTTGTTACCCATATGAAACTCATCTCTTGTGCTCCCTTTTTTCATCATTTGAATTTTTATCTTGTATCCATCCAATCGATTGTGGAATGTCTAAAACTTCATTTTTTACACTAATCAAAACCCTTGACTAAACAAGTAGTTCTAGAAAAATGAAGATATCTCACTCAAAACTCAATATTAGAACCTCCCACTTGATTCAAATGAAAGATAAAAAATTACCTCAACACATTTCATCACCCTTGGGCTGTAGTACTTCTGTATGAATGAGTAATTCATCCCGTAGCAGCAGATTTCTTGAAAACACAAAATTTATGCACAAAAACTAATAGATTTTGTGGTATTTCTTTCAAAATGCAGCTTGCCAACCCCCATCACAAGGTGTACATTTATTTTAAATTTTTTACAACCCAAAAATAAATTCCAAAATTGACCAACCAATTTTAAAACTCCAACTAACCATTGGCCTTTACAAATTTTGCATTTTTGCAAGTTTATTGTTGACAACTTTTTGCATATTTGCAATATTTTTACTTTTGACCCTCCTATTCATCTAAGACATTACCAATGACCTTTCTAGACCTTATTCCACTTACAATCATGAATCAAAACAAGGAAACTAACATTAAACCTACCTTGACGACCTTTTAGTCAAAATTAGAAAGCCAAAAGCCATTGTTTTTATAGAAATTTCTTATTTTTGTAACATTTTCAGCAATTTCAAGCCTTGGTACAAATTTGTACAGGACCTTATTTCTCTACAGGTGCTTGGATCAGGTGTGGGGCATACCTAGCTTGTATTTTCATCATATTTGGAGGCTCTACATTGATTTTAATAGATTTTATTTTTGATCTACAGAAAACAAGTTTGAATTTGAACATACAAGGGTTTTGAGGCCTTAAATCAAGTTCGACCCATTCCACCTTTTGTAAAATACTGAAAATAATTGGAATGGGTCTAGTAATGTAGGATTAGGTTTTTAGATGCTTGAGGGAGTAGGGGCAGGTCGTTTGGGGTCAATGGGCATGGAGTCTAGTTGCAAAAATGAGCAATTTTTGAGTGAAAAAGAGTGAAATTGTGAGATTTTAGTATGGACAAGTGTAAAATTTATGGGGGAAGAAATTTATGAAGGTGTTTTAGGTGTTTTTAGAAATATTTAAGCATGTTATAAGTGGTGGCCAAGTTTTTTAAGGCTTGGATCATAGTTTTTCAAAAAACCCTCCTTGGAAGGACATAAAGTGAGGATTTTGCAATTGGGTGTTTTAGAAAGTGTTTTTCTTGAAGGGGAAGGTGGATTCCAAGGTTTTTAAACCTGATAAGTCACTTACCAACATAAAATTATAGGGTCAACCAGTTTTAAGAGTAGTTTCTTTGAAAAACAAGCCAAAATTGGCCTTGTAGGACAATGGTGAAGTCCATATTTGAAGAGGTTGGTCCAAAGTGACCATATCTGGTTTTGATATATATTTTAGAAGGCCCAAATGGGTCCTAGAATCTGGTTCTTTTTTTAGGAGATTCAATTTGTTGTTGAACACTTACCCGATTTCAACTATATGGACTACTACAAGAGTTTAAGTCCTTGAATGCAAGAATTTTTGAATCTGATGAAACAGAGTTTTCTAAGTGCTTTGTTGATTTGATTCTATCAAATAAATTATTTTTAATGTGTACTAGAGTTCAGGTGAGATTTGGAATCAAGTTTTGGTGGTTTGGAGTCTTTTTGGCCTTGTGAAATCAAGGTACAGTGAAGAGAATTTGGGTAAAGTTTGTGTCAAACAAGAGAATTTGAGTTTGGTTGATTTGAAGACCTCCCTTTCATTGCATAAAACTTTTCAAGCTTTGTATTTATGCTTTTTATTTAGTAAGTGGTAGCTTTGTTTATCACTTGGCACTTTTTTTTGGAGTCATGTGTTGTTCAATTTATTTAACACTCCCTTGTTGATGTAAAATTACTAGTCTCTACATTAGCCAAAAGTAAGCATTCATTTGTTTTCCATTCAAACCTTGATTGCAATGGAATATTGGTCTTTTTTTTAGCTAGTAATAAGTTGTGTGTGTTTGTTTGTTTGTGCTTGATAGTTTATCCTCTGCTATATTTGAAAATATCACTACAAAGCTTGACTGTTAACAATTCGGTGTATGCATTTGAGGGAAAAAACATAGTTATTTAGTGATTTCCATTTAAGCTCAAAAATATAATAAAGAAAATTTTACACTCTATTCTTTTTGGAAATAGAAAAAATATTCTAGAGAGGTCGCGGCCAAGCTATCACCAAGAAAGAGAAAAAATGTAGAAATAAAAAAATATTTCTTCGTTTGATCAAACCAAATATGGAGAGTATGATTTGTTTCTTTTATTTTTCTAGTGAGCTAAGTACACATAAGCCAAGCCAAGATAGAAGGGTTTAAAAATAAGGATGCATGTTAGAAACAAAACACCCATTCATTCATATCTATTGAGTGCAAGCTGAACTTGTTTTGACAGAAAACAAAGGTAAGATATAGAGAAATTGTGCATAGAAACTTACTCAACTTCTTGTTGTTCGAAGAAATGCGAGCTCCAGAAGTGATTTGATGTCAGCCTCAAGACAAGAAAGGTGTCAACAGAGTAAAACAAGAGAAAAATGCATGAGAATCCGAGAAGAAATGTCTTTGAAAACACATTCAGATAAGTGGAAACAAATGATGCACCATGAAAGCTTTATCTGATTTAGCCTCAAAAAAAAATTATATGAAGAAAACTCTCAAAAGTAGTGAGAAAATCGATAGAGAATCCTTCAAAAAGCTCGAGGTTTCAAACCCTAATGATGGTGGTATGTGTAGGGAAAGGGAGCTAAAAAAAATAAGTGAAAATGAGAGTTGAAAATTAGGGCTTGGGTATCTTGTTCTAACTCATCATGGCGGAAAAAATATTGATGTGAAAAATTTCCCACACAATCACATATAGTGTATATGTTTAATCACTAAATCTTTTAATATTCAAATAAATTTAGAAAAAAATATACATATATTTTATAATAAAAAAATATTATTATCTATTAAATTTATTAATTTGTATGTTCAATTAATAATTAAAAACTATTGATGTTATTTTATATAAAATAAAAATATTTAAAATATGTTTAAAAATTATTAATTTTAATTTTAAAATATATATAGAAAAATATTTATTTAAATAAAACTAAAATGAATATGAATTAAATATATAATTTAATCATTAAATTATTATTTTAATTATTATAATTTTAAAAAATTGTGTGATTGTGATTGTGATTGTGATATTACATTAGATTCCTTACGCCCTAAGAATTTTTTTAATTAAATAGATCTACCTCTTGCATTTCTTCCAAACCATTCATATTATTATTGTGAAAAATAAATTCTATATAATGATTAATATTCAACATATAAATTTTATTATTATTTATTTATTTTATAATATGTTACAAATTAAATATTACAATTTTTAATTGAAAAGAAGATAAAAATGCCATTTAATTCAAATGCTATTAATTCTCAAATTTAAGATCATACTATTATCTTCATATTATCCTTTACTAAAAAATTTTAAACATGGGAAAATTTATAGATGATTGAATGTATAAATGAGGTGTATTATGCCATAAAATATACAAAAGGGATATAGTTGAAGTTTTAGGCCCTTGTAGTCACACCAAGGGATGTGTAGGGTTGAGGGTCCAATGTATAGGGTAGAGGGTATACTAGGGGTTAAGGGATTATGGTTTAAGGGTTGAGGGTAGAGGGTTGAGAGATTAAGGGTTAAGGGTTGAGGGATTAAGGTAGAGAGTTTACTAGGGTTCAAAGGTTTAAGGGTTGAGGGTAGAGGGTAGAGACCGGTTTAAGGGTTTAGGGTTTAAGGGCCAAGGGTTGAGGGTTGAGGGTTGAGGGTTGAGGGTTTAGGGTTGAGTGTTTAAGGGTTTAAGGGTTGATGGTTTAGGGTTGAGGGATTAGGGTAGAGAGGGACTAGGGATGGATGAAGTGAGAGATGGAGGGAGAAGTGAGATAGAGAGGAGACTATAAGAGGAGGGAGGGACAAAGATATATGAGGGTTGAGGATTCAATGCATAGGGTAGAGGGTTGAGAATTGAGGGTATAGAGTTGAGAACCTATAGAGTTGAATATGGTTTAGGGTATAGGGTTGGGGGATTAGGGTTGAGGGTAGAGAGTAGAAGGTTTAAGAGTTTAGGGTTGATGGTTAAGGGTTGCAGGTAGAGAATTTAGGGTATAAGTTTGAGGGTATATGGTTGAAGGATTAGGGTTGAGGGTCCAATGTATAGGGTAGAGGGTCTAGGGGTTGAGGGATTAGGGTTTAAGGGTTGATGGTTTAGGGCTGAGGGATTAGGGTAGAGAGGGAAGGATGGATGGAGCGAGAGATGGAGGGAGAAGTGAGATAGAGAGGAGACTAGAAGATGAGGGAGAGACAAATATATATGAGGGACGTTGAGGATCCAATGTATAGGGTAGAGGGTTGGGAATTGAGGGTATAATATAGATTTGGGGACCTATAGGGATGATGGTTTAGGGTATTGGGTTGAGGTTATAGGGATGAGGGATTAGGGTTGAGGGTAGAGGGTAGAAGGTTTAAGGGTTTAGGGTTGATGGTTAAGGGTTGAGGGTAGAGAAATTAGGGTATAGCTTTGACTAGGGTATATGGTCGAAGGATTAGGGTTGAGGGTCCAATGTATAGGGTAGAGGGTATAGGGGTTGAGGGATTAGGGTTTAAGGGTAGAGGGTAGAGGGTAGAGAGTTTAAGGGTTGAGGGATTAAGGGTTGAGGGTTGAGGGATTAGGGTAGAGAGTTTACTTGGGTTTAAGGGTTTAAGGTTTGAGGGTTGAGGGTAGATGGTATTAGGTACTTGAGGGTAGAGGGTAGAGGCTGGTTTATAGTTGAGGACCTATAACATTGATGGTTTAAGGTATTGGGTTGATGGATTAGGGTTGAGGCCGATAGAGGGTAGAAGGTTTAAGGGTTTAGGGTGATGGTTAAGGGTTGAGGGTAGAGGATTCAAGGTATAGGTTTGAGGGTATATGGTTGAAGGATTAGGGTTGAGGGTCCAATGTATAGGGTAGAGGGTATAGGGGTTGATAGTTTAGGGCTCAAGGTTGAGGGTTGAGGGTTGAGGGATCTTTAGATGCAAGTGAAATGCAGGAAAGTAATTGAAGGTTAGTGAATATTGGGGAAGGAATTTTTGTTCTAAAACCCCTAATCCCTGCTAGATCAAAAAAATTAGGCACTAAACCCATCACTAAATCTTGTGCTAAACTCGACACTAAACCCATCGCTAAACCTGGTGCTAAAACCAGAGCTAAACTTGGCGCTAAACCCAGAGCTAAACCCGATGTTAAACCTAGTGCTTAATTAGGTGCTAAACCCAGTGCTAAATCCGGTGCTAATTAGCACTTGATTTAGTGCCTACTTGTTGTCATTGGCGTAAAAAATTCCAAAAATGGTGCCATCTCGATAAATAGCACTGACTTTTTCAAAAAATTGGAGAAAAATACATTAAAACAGTGGGTGGAAGCAAAAAAGGGAGCTAATCACATGGATTTGTTGTAGTGGGTAGAGCTTATTATTAGTATCATAAGAAAATATTTATAAAAAATCAAATTATATTCAACTCATAAATCTCATCCAAGACCACCTTGATCAAGAAATAATAACTGTTGAGGACAATGATCAAGATTCCACCACTAGTAATAGCAATGCCAGTCTCTCCACCACAACTGTTGAGAACAATTATCAAGATCCATCCATCAATGAGCACCTTGTAGACCTTTCTACCTCATCTAAAAATAAAATCAACATGCATCAAGAGTCACTTTTCAATCATGATCAAAATTCACTAATAATATCCAACAAGGATCTATTTCAAGGAGTGTTAGAATTATTTGATCCTATTAACATAATCTACGATCCATCGACCAATGATCATGTTGAAAATGTCTCTACATCACTTAATGAGTTAGAGGACATATCTCAAGAATTTATTCCAAAGCATGATCAACATCTTTCACCAAAGTCTAGCAATGGTCCTTTCCAAGACATATTGACATCCTTTGACCTCATGGTTATAGATATTGATGAAATCCTGAAATCAATACTTAATCCAAATTCACTTAAAGATCAAGAGGATATTGAGCCATTTCTCATGCCTAATGGTGATATCCAAGAACCCTTTGTAATAAATCCATCCTTTGAAATGGACCCATGTCAAGAACTTGATTCAAAGCATGTCAAAAGCAATTTGGAAATCCTTCAAGATCAAGAATTCGTATCTCCAAGATACTACAATGATCTAATGGACACTCTCCAATCTACACAAGATGTCACAAATGATGATCTCATCCACATAGCACATACTCCTCCATCTAACCATGAGATGCTTTCTTTGGATGGACACGTAGATGATCTTCATTCAAAATAGGATTCCTTTACTCCTAACATTATTACAAAAATAGAGCAGGTTATTGATTCCTATAGTCAGGCTGAGTTGTCAACATCAAGATTAGATATATCCCAAATTTAGATTCAGGACATCCTGTATGAAGATATACAACATTATCAACTCAAGGAAACAAGTCAGACCAAATAGGATATTTCAGAGTCAGCAGAGCAACAAATTGAAATAACATCATTTGCAGTAGTCATTTATCAAAGGATGCTTGCTAAATAGGATATCTTGAAAAAAGAAAAATCAAATAACAAAGGTGCTACTATCACCATACTGGGGGAAACTATGTCTCAACCAAACATCAACATAGGGAGCACAAAGAATCTTTATGATGAAACCAATGCATATACTACAATGATCCATGCCATGAATCTTCATCGACCCATCACCCCATCCATGAATTAGGACCAACATGAAAAGTAAGATTTGAATCAAATCATGAAGAATGTTATCAGAGAAAAAGGATTTGTAAAGAATGTAGGAAAAATACAATACACATGGATACAAAAAAATACAAAGATGGATCATCCCTATCAAACTCCATCATTCAAAGAAACTATGGGGAATAATAAAAAAGGGAAAAGTATCCATCAAAGATGTCCACAAAGGAAATGACAAACTTTTCAAGAAACATATAAAGTATATCAAGTAGTTGGTCCTAATTTCAAACACACTTTCATATCCACCCATCATTTTTCATCTTCCCAAGTTTGGAGAGTTAAAGGTTCCAAACTGCCAACCAATCCATCTTCTATTCCTAATCACATGCCACCCTCCATGCCTCCATGCATGATATCCAATTCTCACATTGACCATGTATTGGAAAAAACCCTTCATCATAAGGATTTAGAAGGAACTCTATTGTGATGTGCACATAAAGATAGAGTTAACTGAAGTATCAACAAAGTAGATCAAGAATCTCAAAAGTTGTATTCAAGTGCACGTATCTTGGCAAAGCAGCTTCTTCAAGCAGGATATAGGCATCGACACATTATGACAAGAGTGTCAATGTTAACACCACTAGGTGGTTAAACATGAGCTTAAAATATTTCACAAAAAAATCATCCTCCAGTGAAAACCACTATGGTGGCACTTTGGATAGGTACCATGATGAAAACCTAAAAAATAGGCATCATGTGTAGAATTGAGCATCTACGTGCACTAATTCAGGTGAAAGCATCTTATCTCATCCATAATAAATCCAACATTCCATCCATCTTATCCATAATAACTCCATTCATCAATGAACCATTTATCCAATCCATTTTCATCCATCTACATTCATCTTCCAAATTATCTTGATCTTGATGAAATTTTGGTGTACACTTTACACTTGCTTACATTAAACATCTTGATATGGGTCATTTTCATTGATCTTATCCTATCCAACGTTACCTGAACCATGAAGCATTATCTGAATGAGCATTCTTTATTCGAACACCTTATCTTATCACAAGATAATCCTTGAAATCCTTTGCATGCTTACCATATCCCTCCATCTATATCCATCTATCCAAGCATCCACCCATGGCATTCCATACATTGCTAGACACTGGGGGTAGATATTTACATCTTGCTTTGGGACCAAATCTTGATCTATATGTTCCAACTTATCTCCAGTGATCTAAACATGAGAAAATGTGAAATCAAATTGGTCAAAGCATTTGTGAGTAAAAATCCAAATCACTAGCCAATGACACATTTTGACAAGAAGATGTTCCTTATCAAGATTTATCTTTCATCGAACATCAATCCAAACAATCAATATCATTTACATGTAATTTTTACTTCAACATCACATCAAATCATAGAAACATATTTTTCTCTAAATTGAGCTTCAAAATCTTGATCATTCATATCCAATCAATCCATCATCATCTTGGGATATTCTTCCCAATCCTTGTGTTGCTTAATACTACCCTTGCATTGTTGTGTATCCTCAACAATTTTATCATCATCAATCCATCAATGAGATCAATCAACCTTACCTTGGTTTTTAATAAAACCCCAAAACAAATCATTGATATTGTTACACATATCTATATCCAAATCATCAAAATCATGTGAAAATCCAAAAACATTCAAAACATATCAAAATCCAAAAACAAGTCAAAAAGTCAAAAAACATCAAAAATATGGTTATCCGAACTACGTTGTCTCTACACTTAAACTAGGCAAGACCATCATTGATGAGCCCCTGAGACACAAAACACAAAAATATTTATAAATCTCATAAAAACCAAAAAAAGCCTCAAAACATTACAAAAACATCTAAAACATCCAAATATTTGAAAAAAATCCATCCATCCCATCTCGCTTTCACTCACGATAAACTTTCATCCATAACAAAATCAATCGTCACCTTCACCCTTTGGAAAAAAAATAGAAACAACCACAATAATCAATAAAAGAAAACTTTAATTGCAAAATCAAAATTGAAACAATAAACTTTTAAATGCAAAATCAAACTCTTGATCATTCGTAAACATGTCAATCAACCTTATATCAACGGTCTTTTAAAACAACCTATCACCTTGCCACCATCCACTAAAATGTCCTAAGGATGCATCCTTCCTACAATGGACATTATATATTGGCAAAACACTTTGGATACTTATCCTAAACAAAACACATCCCCTTGGCTAGAGGTATGAAGAACATTGGCTTGTTTGTGTACTTAATCTTTTCTTTTGATTTATCTTATTGCGCTCATTCCAATGACCTCTTGATGATGTCTAATCAAAATGATTTAGCAAGAAAGGAATGGGGCATTGATCATTATCTTCTATTTGTTGTGCTTGTTGGATGTTTTTGTAATATAAATTGGTGATACTTGCTTTGGTAGGTGTGTATGGAGGGAGTTTCAAATGGCTTGTTGACTATTTCATTAATAGATTATTCCTTTCCATGTTTTGGTCTGAGATATTTGAAACTTTTGAAATACATCTTAGTGAGGTTTTTGTATGTCAGGTGTGAACACCAATACTCCTATTTGTTTGTTGATTCAAAGTCCATCTCACTAGATACAATTCCATCCTGGTTGCTTGTACCTTGATGAATTGTATCTATACATGTGCTATCAAACATAAGAAAAGTTACATGTTGTTCGTGTCCTAATCCCTGGATAAGCAAATCATCATCACCCATTATCATATCTAATAGTCTTGATGACTCATGGACTTGTTGGACTTCTGCATCATCTCTGACTCAAGGGTTGATCCCTCTTATTCTTCTTATTCTATCTTTACTAACATTTCTATCCAAGTATCAAATTTGTGTGATATATCAAAATAGACATGAGGCTACCCATGGTTGATGACTATCTATACATCATCAAATTTTTCTACATTAAACATCTAAGCTTTCTAGTCCTCTTTTAATTGAACTATTCTTAAATATTTATCACAAGCTCGATCCAAAAATTGAAATTTTTGCTTGATCTCCTGAGGGGGTAGTGTGGCAGTGTAATTTCTTCCACTAGGGCAGTAGTGGGGCATCTGAAAAATCAAGAAATTTTTGAATTTTGATATTGGTAGTGTTATTCTTTGAATTGACGCAAAAGGTACCTTGCTTCAAAGAGAGGTAAAATTTAGGCACCGAAAAGGTCCTGATTGATACCATGCATTTGATTTTGATAAATTAACATCATTTCTTCCCAAATCACTTCAAATTCATCAATTAATTAAATAATCAATATTATTTAGTTAAATTCAACAAATCTAGCTATTAATCAAATAATTAAATTTATTGATTAAATCACCCTTCTTCTAACTAATATTTATCATATTTAATTAATTCATGCCATTTAATTAAATCCCCCTAAATCCTTTCATTTGATTAAATTAATCAAATCAAATGTCACAATCTCCTAATCCATTCCAATTAATTAATCCTAAATCACTTTCTAATCATCATTAATAAATCCTCCAACTTTTAACTCCTCAAGAGTTAAATCAACCGATGGTCAACTAACTAGGTTGCATTTGAAACTAATTTCTTTTAATTAACTAATTCCTCTATTTATCGAAGAATTTTACAAAGGCATATTCCAAGGAATATTCCTCCCAACCACCTCCACATTCAATTTCCCTCTAAAGGTTTCAAAAACCTATCCCATCCTCAATAACTTCTCTTACATTTTCAATAACTCCTCTTACATCCTCTCACATGTCCAACCACATTCAATAAACTCTTACAACATTGCAAATCCTCAACCATTCTCATTTATTCCTCTTACATCCCCCTTTCCTCAAAAAATTTCCCAAAATGTGCTCCACCTTCCTCCAATAGAATTGTGACAAGTGTCACATTATAATTGGCTCCCATTTTATCCCACATTCACCAATTTCTCTCATTTCTCAACCTTTGAGTTTTATAAATAGAAGCATTATCTTCATAATATGCATCCACAATGTCAAGAAAAGTCATTATTCTCATTTCATCCATCAATCATCCAATTGCTATCACTATCTTTCAAGGAAATTGACATTTATCATATCCATTTTCATCCACAATCTTAAGCATTGTTACTCTACTCCAAATTCATCAAGAATCTTGAAGCTTATCAAAGGGATTGGGAAAGGGCCACTTTCCACATCAAAGTGACACCAATCCCCCTATGGAATGGAGGTTTGATCTATTTAGTTTGCTAACATGCTTTCATTTGCTTTCTTTTGTTCTTTTGTTTCATGTTTTCATCTTTGTTTGATCAAAAATCTCATAGGAAATGATGTTTGTGCTAATTTGAATGACTAACCTTGTTTACAGTGTTGTCTTTGTTTAGTTTGGTGCATATCATCATTCACAACATGTAACAAAATTTTAAGCTTGTTCTCTAAAACACTATATTATGTATATCAATTTATTTTCTGGTAAACTATCAAAATAAACTATTTTAGAATTTCCTATTTATATCTCAACTGAATTATATGAATAGATTATGTCTACACTCATGACCATGTGAGAATATAAATTATTTTTCCTTACCATTTTATTTAAAGGATTACATTAATCATGATTTAGATTGTGTATAGCTAGTCATTTTATGGTTTGATTTAATGAACTTTTCATGACTTGATATAATATCATTGTAGGGTTTTTGGTAGGAAAGTTAATTTATTGTCCTCTTCTTTCATCATTTCCCTCCTTGACCTCTTTTGAAATTTTCAATTATCTATTAGATTACGAATATAGTAGTTTTAGTTTATGCTTCATTGAATATATTTTTGTTTGTTTGATATCTAATTCAACAAGTAAGAATCAATAATTAAAATATAGAATTGAACGTTGCATGCTCACATTTAAAAAGTATCACAAAAACATTAAACCAAACACACAAAATCACAATTTTCACTACACTTAAAATAAGATCATAATTACTCCATATGAATTAAGATCGATAATCATGGAGAAGATCATAGAAGACTGACTATGTGACCCTCAACATCCATTGACCATTTACCTACTCACTCAACCAAAAGTGAAATTATTTTATAAGAGATAATGATAGCCAAAACATCTATAATTATTCCCAACTCATATCAACCTTTAACTTTCAATCAAATTATCATTTTCAATAATTAATCACAAAATTGCATACAAATTATAATCAATTTACAATCCATCACAAATAAACCATTAACACATTAAAGCAAACCTCAATAGATAGATACTTGCATATTCACATAAGGTAAGTCATCTGATAAATATAAGATAACTATAATTAATATTAATCAACTAGTTTTCATCACCTAATCAATATCCAATGACAACCAAGACAATCCATATAAGCATAAGAACACAAATCATGTCTAGGGAAACTAAACTATCATCTATAATACTCCTAAAATAATATCCAGTATAATTAAAACAAGAAACCATTATGTAAGAGTCATATTATCATCAAACATAATCACTAGTAACATGAAATATCCATAAGTTTGAAACTTAGCTACTATTCTATCCTAATTTCGTCATTCATATTAATAGGATCAATATTTTTATAAATATTTCCATGCTATCTAGCCTTATCTAGCCTTTTTGAGGCAAGGTCTGAACATGTGAAAGAGGGGCAACCTTTCATACCTACATGATCACATCGTGTAAGGTCCATTACCTTCTATAGACCTCCTTCACATCCTTTAATATTTTATATTCAGTTTGCATGCATGTTTATGAGTGATACATACTTTGATAATTATTATCATTTTATTATTCATGTGCATCATAAAGTGGGGGAAAGGTATAGCTGTTAATTTTTTATACCAAAGATAATTCCATTTAGTTTCATGCATATTTTGATGAAATACCTTGAAATATGTAAATACAAAAAATGACACATTATTGTACAAATTTGTGCTCATTCTTCTTTCCTTTATGCATTCCTAAACACACATACCCTCATCGCTTATCCTTATACATACATAGCCCAATATTTTTTCCTTATTTGAGCATTTATTACACCCATATACCTCACTAACCGTAGTTGTTAGCTACCAAAATTTGATTGTTTGCACACATAAGGTCAATTCTATGGTTTTCAATTCAACAACACAGTTGACTTTCCAACTTTTAAAATTTTAATTTGGTTAACTAGATCCCATTATTTTATTGCTCTAAGCTAAGTACATGTTTTACAAAAAATGGATTCTATGTTCTAGTATCTAAAGGAATTCATTAGCATTCATTTATCATCTCTCATCACTCAAGTATCCTCTCTCATCCTCGAGCCTTAAATAAACAATCAATAAATAAACACTTTTATTTGATGCACTAAAAGGAGTAATGAATTTGCATACATCATTCGAGGGCCCTAAATTCATACCATCAATCTCTTACACATATTTTTGGTTGTTTTCCAAGAAGATGTCACCTTACAACATAATGTCATCCGTTCAAAGGTATTTCTAAAAATTGTCAATCATTAGATAGCAAAGAATAGTAGAGGAAATAAAATTTAACCAAGAAAACATCAAAATGAAAACATACATTATTTGAGGTCAAATCTAGACATAGATAATAAATCCATAATTGTACACTTGATCCAAACATACAGAATTGATTCTAGATAGAACATCAATCTAACGCAAGAGATATGATAATTCATTGATAAAGAGGTCACATTTTTCAATAAAAAATTATTCAAAATCTGAAATATTTACCAAAAGCACGCATTCTTTCAATCAATAAGCTAAATATATTTATTTCTATACTACCCACATTTAAACTCAAGCTTTACACTAACCCACATTGATGTCACTTATAAAACATAGATTAATCTCTTCTTATTTGTGTGCATCTTTTCAGTTGGTCACACATCAACACCTAAAGAAAATGCATTTTCTTACAATTATACTACGAATAGTTAATCCACCTTGAGCATAGTAAAAGAAATCTCTAAAAATTCTCTGTCAAACTGTAGCTTAGGATGTGGTCTGGGTCATTTATTTATCCTAAAACTGCAATAGGCCGATTACTTCTATTTAACATAACATGATACCTTTTTTATGAGTTTAGTTCCCGCTGAACTACTTTCGTTAATGCATAAAGATTCCTCTTTCAATTTATGAATTAGTAAAAGTAATTATTGACAAGATATGCTAAAGGAAAGCAGCCACAATATATTTGGAATCTGTGTATGTAAAGGCAGGGTTGCAGGTAAGAACAAAAAATATCTTAGATAAGATATTTTGAAGACTTTATATGGATGTGAATAAGAGTGCATTGTAGAACCTTATTTCATACTCACCTACATTCAATAAACTTGATAGATTAAAATTCGTCTATGTTCAATGCATCTTGTCTTTTTACTTCTTTTTGTCCACAAGATCTTACATGCTTCCTGCGTAGACCTATATATGGACTACAATGAACTAGGAAGGCACCTGATCAATATGTATGTTTGTTCTGGTCTGTCTGAGTTCCTCCAACTGCTTCAGGAAAAGAACTTCTATTTCTTGAAGTAATAATTTATTTGCTGAAGAGTTTGGAGGAACTCTGGGAGTCACTGAACATTTTCTAAGATTTATGGAATTCTCTTCAATGAAAGCTTTAATGTTCTAGAGCATCTTTAATTGAAATCAAGTTATCACATATAATTACATAGTCATTGATATGCTTAAAAACTATTACGTATGTGTTTCAGTCATGAAGTGATTTAGTTGAAACAAACTGAGACTGTATAAGCCATTTCTTGGCCTGCCGTAATTAACATGCAAATTATTGTTACCTGAAAACCGATTACAGTGTTTACTGTGCAATTCACTAGTTTCCAGTGAATTTTTTTTCACATGGTTACATTATGAATAGTTTACCTGGTGAAATTTGTATAATTTACCTTTTAATTTATGTAGGTGAACCCAGGAAAGAGGTGGTTTAAATGTGGACATAAGTAATCTTTTTTCTTAATTCTTTTATCAAGTTATTGTTCCATCTTAATGTAGTGTTTTGTTATAAATTTTTATACTTACATTAGCAGGCAAATTATCAAAGTATCAATAGAGGTTAACACCAGTAGTTTAACTGATGATAACATACTGCAACAAATCAAAGCATAGACAACACCAACTGTTCATTTTCAACACCAATATCCTTCAACATATATAGTCGACATCAATGACAACACCAATCTGCACATACTTGTAACAATTTTCTCACATTCAACTGCTCATTTTGAATTCCAAAGATCGTGGTGACTATTGAGATCTCTTAAAATTATATATCTGATTTTGGTTTGAATAAAAGGTTGATTTTAGAGGAAAACATATCGTTTCACAAGATTGTCATTTAGTCTATTCATATTCTCACAATATTATAGATTTTTCACACCAAGTATTATTACTTGAATTCTTAATTGAAAACAAATTATCTTTTGATAGTTCAAGCTTTACTTCCTCTACCATCCACATCCCTTATGCACTATCCTTCCATCTCATGCACTATATTCCTTGATTCTTGTGAAGGTTTTTGATGGCATCAAACATCTTGTGACATTGTTTGTGAGAGAAAAATTATTTAAAAATTTGGTTCTACTCTATGTTAGCAGTCCTAGTTCGGTTGGCTAAATCTTTCCTGTTGCAGGAGGTTGCTAGCGCCGCCAGTCATATTAAAAAGCGCACTGCAGTTTATAGGGGGTTGTGCTACGAGATTCTTACAGTCTAAAAAAATAAAAATGTTAGCCTTATAAATGTAATTGTGTTGTAAGAAATTAATAGTACTTAATTCAAATAAAAAGTTGAATATTATTACATACTTGAATTTCTTTTAAAATTATATATATATATATATATATATATATATATAAAATGACATCTTATTTCAAATTTGTATGTACGAGTTATGAGTAATTAGATAAAAAAAAATCTAATGAAGCTATGAATTCATCATAGGAAGTGGCTAACTTGAAAAATCCGATCTTTCATGAGAGTGAATTTAAAAAAAAAAATATTTTACACATTTCTTTTTGTTTTGAACGGTCATGAGCATCCTTTGGCATTCCACATTTCATTTTCTTGAATTCTTCTTCCTATTGCTCCTCAGTTTTAGTTTTAACTTATTTCGTGCTTAAGAATTTGTAACTCAGTTGTTGGAGTATTTGCGAGTGTTAATGCCATATTTTGACTGTATTTTTGGAGAGTTGCAAACTACTCATAGGAAGAGTTTTGAAATGCTTCAGAAGAATCTTAGACAATCTAAGAGCTTTCATCATTAATATATTGTTATTTTGGAGTATTTTAAATTAGTTTATCACATTTTGAAGGATTTTTACTCACAATGATTTTTTTTCATGTTAATTAATTTGTCTCCATTTAGATTATGTTTTAACTCTCTATAATTTATATTCCTTGTTTAAATTAATCTTGGGCTCTAAATTAATTGATTATTACTCTAAAATTTTATTCTATTTAAAATTTCATAAAAAATATTTTAGATTACTTGTGGCCATTCTGTCTTGCGCATTTGGATGTTCATGTAAAGGAATAATAATTATACACTCCACAACCTTTCTCTAAAAGAAAGTACCCTAAGTGGTCCACATTGAATGTATCTATTCTTTACTTTTTTCCCGATGTACAATCTCAATAAAGAAAAATGGTCCAAGTTCAATGCATCTAATCTTCTGATCTTTGTAGCCTTCTTCTTATTTAGATATATGCTACGAAGAAAACTGATCGTGGATGCTCTAATGCGTCTGAGTTCCGGGATCTTTACAGTCACTGAAGGCTTGCCTATTAAGAATGAGATTTATTGTATCCCTTCTTCATTGAAGGTTAAAAGCTCTTAGAGAACTCAAATATAAATCAAATTCTGTCCATATACCAGATGTTAATGTTTTAGTCTTCAGTATTCTTAGAAAAAATTATATATGTTTTTATTATTAGAACTGATTTAGGTATGAAACAAATTGGATGTGGAGAAGCTAGTTCCTGTGCTTCTTTTCCAAATTTTCTTGGAATGCTCTGTATTTACTAAAGATATGTGATACGGAAATTACGTTGTAAAAGTTATGTTGTTTCCTTGATATCGATTATTCTTTTCATTGCATTTCATTTTGTTAGCAATCTAAACATTGGTATATGGTTTTCAAATGGTATATAAAATTAAAATATGGTTAGTTGTGTTAATGGGTTTTTGGTCTATTAGTGAAAGTTGATTGATTCTATATGAATCTATCAGGATCAAGTCTTGGTGAGTACAAGACTCCATCATCTTAATGGATGAGATTGGGATTGTGTGTGGAAGACTTTTACAGAATGAATACCTCCCAATCCTTGACTCTAGACTGAAACAGTTTCAACCTAAAACACCCATAGAAAAAAAAAATGCAAATCAGTATGAATTTTAAATTTAGACATCCAGAGAATCTGACAGAGTGGAACAAAATCCGGTTCTAGATTTAGAAATTTCATTTTGCTAGGTCAATTTTAACTCTTAATTGGAATCGGATTTTGATATTCTATATAACCTTATATATGTTGAGTGAGGCACTTTGAAAAGTAAAAATAAAAACCAAGTTTGGTTTGGATCATACTGCTGTGATTTATTATAAGTTGCGGAAATTAGGGATGAGTGACTTGCAGCCATAGCTGGATAGTAAAAAAATGGTAATGTGTCCAAACTAAAGTCACAATCTTTTCCAAACTCAAAGAGAGGCATCACACAACTAAAACCAAGAGAGACCGTATTTGATGAAAATTTATAGATAGCAGCAAAAGGAAATTGATTGTGTGTCGAAGAACTTATCAGTTGATTATAAATCTACTGGTGAGAATGTTATGTTTATAAAAAGTTTATTAGAGATATTTTTTTTACAGAAACCAAAAACTAATAATTGTAACTACAAATTTATAACTTTTTTTGCTTTGAATTGTAAGTTCCTAATGACTACACCAATACCATTTGTCATAAGGATTTGAATAGTATCTGCAACCCCTAAAAACCTTTCTGAAATAGTTACAACATGGTCATTTCAACCCGAATACACAGTTGCCTTACACATTTCAATACTATTACATTATACCACAAGCCCATTCATCACTCGATGAAACTATCATATATAATACAGAACCACACAATAACACCTTATCTGTTCTTTTTAAGTCTTTGCAGACACACGACATCCAGGTAATTACAACAAATTAAAGAACAAGTGTTACAATTTCATTCTGTTAGGAATGTTTGGCAAAGTAAAATTGTTCAATATATGTAATGAATTCTCAGCCTTCTGACTGTTGTATTTTTTCTGATGGTTAGCCATGTATATTCTTTTCAGCCACCTGCTGGTAGCTCTTATTATTTGTAATCTGCTTTGTTTCATTAATCTTTTTTTACATCAAACAGTTATTGTGAAGCAATAAATCACATCTTCACAAATAATTTAGGATAAATAAATGTAAACAAGTAATAGTAAATGAATTGTTTTAGATAAAAGAGTTAAGGGGTTTAAAAAATTAAGATCCAAAGCATCTAAAATTGTCTCGTAGGTCATTTCCATTTTGAGGAAGTGACCTTTACCCGTTGGATTTGTCCTCTAACTTGCAGAAATGAATTTGATTATATATTTCACCTTATTGTCTTAAGGCCTTTCGTACTTGGATATAAAAAAAATCATCATGGTGTTTGGGCCTAAAATAAAAAGTAGTGGTGTTGACAATCAATGGTTTTCAAAGGATTTTTAAGATAACAAGCAAGAATGCAAGTGATTTTGGTGTGCAAAATGATTCTAGGTGATTAATACTTGAGATTTGGTGTGAATGGAATATAGCGTGATCGATATGAGAATTTAACCTAGTGCAAGAACTAGGGTTCTAGCAAGTGCTGATAGAAGACTTGATGTATAAAGTTAAAGAATTATTGATGAGTGATTATTTTAGATAGGTAGATGAAGAGGGATTGTCTTAATGATTGTTAGTGTGAAAAGAGACATTGTCAAACTAAGTTAGCTATTAGCCTATTTAGTAGATTCCTATTCACACTATACTTAAGCTCACTTAGGTCAATATGAGGTTAGACAACTTCTTGTCTAACTGAATGTGCAACTATTGAGACCTCTAGAGGTTACCAAGTTATTTGGTAAACCTTATGAGCTACCTTTTTGAGGTTGGAAGCATTTCCATCTCACCTCAAAGGTCACTCAACACTTGGCACACAAGGTTGATGACTTGGTCATGGAGGTTGTTTGTTTGCACACTCCAAGTGTTCCTAAGGTTGACACCTATAGGACACTTGTCTACTAATTTGTGCCACCTTATGGGACACTTGTCAATTCACTTCATAGGTGGATTGCCTCATTCTTGCCTATATAAGCAAGATATTGTACTCATTATCTCTTGGGTCAACTAAATACAAAATTTCATTGTTCATGTGTTTGTCTCTTATCTCCTAGATCTTCCTAATTCTAATAGTGATGATTGCAATAGAAATCATTATAATTTTGAAATGAACTAGTTGTGATGTCCTTTAATATGTGACTTAGGTGCACAATTTGAACAATTTATCCTAGTAAATGATCAATAACAAATAATTAGAATATTGTTAGATTTAACCCAAGGGGAAATTTAAATTTTGAATAGGAGAGTCTTGAATACATTCTACACAAATGATATGGTTAATTTTCTCCACAATGAATTTGACCCTAGTATGTCAATTAATAGTATAAAATCTAAAAAATGCCAATAGGTTTATGTTCTATTTGTAAGATTCAATTTGAGAATTTAGGTCAAATTTGGTGTCAAAATAGTCAAAACCATGCACTAGAACCAAATACTTAGGACACGTAGGATAAGTGAGAGAATTGCATAGCATGTGGCTTTAAAGATTACATTTTTCCTAGCTTTTCTATCCATGTGAATCTATATTATAAGGTACACCAAATTATATAAACACTCTAGGAAAAAATTACTAAAAGAGGAATAAATGGAGCCATAATCCAAAATTTAACTTGTGAACTACACATCAACTTAAAAGCAGTTAGTAACAATATGCTTGCTTGATTTTGCATGTACCCCTTAAGACATGCACACAGATCAATAAGAGAGAAAAAATGGATAGAATTTATCATAATAACATGATACTGGTTTGGAACCATTTGGTGGGTTTTTGGTTTATTTGTTGGGATTCATTATTCCCATGGTTTGGCTTCGGTGAGTAGAGCATATTTTTTCTTGTGCCTCCTATTGAGGTGGAGTTCCTAGGAGAGTTTTTTGGTGCTATGGGTTGGAGGAGTTGTTTTGTGAGGACTTTTGGTGCCCATGTTTCTATTTTTTCTTCTTTTCCTTTTGAGGTGGTTTATAAGGAATGTGTTAGGCTTTGGTGTAAGCTCCTTCCTATAAGGAGCTGTTGCTTCCCTCTCTACCCAAATTTCCCTTCAACTACTCCTATGGAGGTGGAGTACTCTCTTATTGAGGAGGAGATGTTTTATGCCATTGGTGTTGGGTGTTGTTGTATGGGGCTCTAGTTACTAGTTTTTTTGTCTTTCCTTTGTCTTCATATTTAGGTGGATTTCAAGGAATTTGATAGGATTGATATGATTAGTGATGGGTTCTATTTTCCCCATTAGTCTTTGATGAAGATGTTACTTAGGAGCAGTTGCTAGTTTGAGAATATTGACGGGCTTATGGATGTGTAGTTTAAGACTATTTTTATCCTATTGAGGTGGAAAAATAGGGAGGGTTCGAGATCCCATTTCCTTCTTGATGGGGTCTAGGATCCACATCTTGTTTTACTAACTGTGTTGTTCTTACCCTTTCTCTATTCGAGTTTACGTTTTCCTACTTAAGAGGGTTTTGAGATCAATGAAGGATATCCATTCTCATTTCTATTTCCTTCTAAGCACTTGTAATGACCTGATCTAGTTGTAATCTTGTGCTTATTTTTTTCCCTTGCTTTGGATCTAGCTTTGTTGTGTAGATTTTTTGCTATTAGTTGGCTATTGTTTACTGGTAGTGCTCTCTTTGGAAAA
Source organism: Sequoia sempervirens (assembly GCA_007258455.2). Lineage (NCBI taxonomy): Eukaryota > Viridiplantae > Streptophyta > Pinopsida > Cupressales > Cupressaceae > Sequoia > Sequoia sempervirens. Next base: position 66,360,033 of record VDFB02193867.1, read on the forward strand.
GTTCAATACTTTGGTGTTTGGTTGTGTTCCATTTCTTTGCTTTGTACAAGGTTCTGGGCCCTTTCAAAACCCTACTTACCTTATCAAAAACATGATAATGGTTTTATGGAAAACAAGCATCACCACTATAAAGTATTTGATAAAAAATATGAGTACTATGAAACCATAAAGGCATGTCTCAACTATTATCCACCTGTCATTTAATGGAATTATATATCATTAAAAAGCAAGCTCCCTTCAATCTAAGGTCTTTGGTTGATGATTTTCTCACATCCAATAGGAAGAATCTTTGATTTAAGGCCTAGAAAATTATAAATGGGTTAGTTATTCCCTATCCCACCTTATTTTTAGTATCAAAGATCTCTGATCAAAGATCCTTAAATTAAAGTTTCTTGTGTAGCATCTATGTGACATCAATTCCTTCCAAGCTATGTTTTAGGATTCTATTGAAAAAGAAGAAGGGTTATTTGGATCATATCTTTCATGATAAAATGAATCCATCATGACAAAATTTATATAGATATAGCCATTATAGTAAGCATTTTGAATAATATAAGTTGTCATATATTTTGTGTCATAACTATATTTATTTTCTATTTTTTGAACATGTGTTGTTAATCTAGCAATAAATTCTTAGAAAAGGTGAGAAGAGTGAGATTTCACCTCTAACTATCAAGGTCTAGTTAAAAAGGGCTATAAAATAGGAAGAATTACAATGAATTTTAATGGTACAATGAAAACCATCAAATTCTATCAAGACGATCAAATATTTTGTAAAATAGCTACACAAATTGAATTCTTGGGTTATCTCAAACCAATTTGAAATAGTTAAGGAATTTTTGGAACCTAAATGAGATAAATATGAGGTATTTTAGTGTATATATAATGAATATACACCCATTTGATATACAAATAACAATGTAATTATATATAGCATTTTAATGCTATAAAAATATGTACAAGAAATAAAAAGGAATTTATTGCTACTAATCATCCCCAAGAGAAAATCTCAAAGAAAATAATATTATGAAAATGAAGTGTATACTTTTTTGTGAGGAGGGGTGGGCCTATAATATTGTTACCAATTACTAAAATAGATAGAAAATTATCCTTTATACAATTATATATAATTAAGGGGAGAGAAATAGCCAACATACCCAATTCCTACTTTATAACACCATCATTGTATTCTCTTTCCATGGTTATGTCTCTTGTGAATCAAAGAGGATACACAAGGCCACTATCATAATGCCACCCTAGAAGACACGACAAAAGACAAAAAAAATTCTTGCTCAAGTATTACCTTTGTAAGTTTAGACCAAAAACATTGAAATACACTTATAAACAACTTATTATCATGTACATACATTATTATTTGGGAGTTTTTTATAATAATGAATAATTAAATTATTCATATGTTAAATATGTGTTAATACACATTATGGATGTTTCAAGAAGAAAATAGATATGTTCAAGATTTTGATTTGTTGTGAGTCACTTTCAATTAGGTGTCATTTTATATTTGAGGTTTGTAGGAAGTTGTTGAGTTTCACTAAACCTATAAATTTAACCACTTCCAATTATATAAAAAAGCAAGAGTTGTGTAGCTCTTGCTCTTCTATTATTGCATTAGATAAAATAGCCCATTAACTTCTACTATTGGCTAGTAAGCTTCTTAGTAGTGTTGTTCAAAGAGGCATTATCAAGCATGGTGATAGGGAATTCTATTAACCAATCCTATTATAACTTTTTCTATATTATTATAGATGAGGCCCCTATAGACTATGATTTGGTGATCACCATGCTAGATTCTAGCGTGGTTGCTACATTGTAACATTCCTTTGAATGAATTTTGAGAAGATAATGATGGTAGACAAGGGCTATGCAAAATTTTACCTTTAATTATCCATGTTCAAGAGTGAGATAGCTAGTCATTTAGTTTTAGAGAGAATCAATACGTTGGAACAATAGTGCAAGGATTTGGTGAGCCTATTTAGAAAGATAGGAGCATTATTGTTGGCTCCCACATTGGTATAAGAAGAATTACTCTTTTATTTTTCTCTCTATATTCTTTTAGTGTTCTTTAAATTTTTTAGAAAATATCTCTAGTGCATGTCAATAAATTTTTAAGAGAAAATTTTCACACATAGAAGGTCCAAATGAAAATTCACTTAATTGAGAAATATTTTTGGAATATTATATATTCCATGAGTGGTCACTCATTTTTTGTGAAAAGAAAAAAATATGGAAATACTACTAAATTGTAGCAAGCAAGGACAATATGCTTGGGAGTATAGCAAAAGGGTTGTATATCTAATTAGAGTACAACCAATGGTAATGAAGAAGCAAACTTCATTAATAACACTATTGATGATGCTAATGAAGAATTTTTTTTTTTAATAAACTTCAGGTGTTTAGGGATCGTCAAAGCATATTACAAAATTTTGTTAGAGGAGATATAGGTTCTTTGGCATGCCTACATTAGGTGTTGGAGGAGGAGAGATGCTTGAGATTTCAAAAGGGGTAGTGATGTACTCATGTGATAGTTTAGTGAATTCTTAGTAATATAAAGTGATACTAAATGTCTAAGAAAATTTACTTTTTTCATGAAGGGTTATGGCTATAATAAATGGATCATTTATATGTCAAATATATGTCAAGACGAGTTATATATTTTCCAAAAAGAGATGTGGATGTGTTAATTTTTTTTATTTTATTGTCACTCACTTCCAATAGATGTCAAATTAGATTCTAGGTTTGTAGGGAGTTGTTGAACTTTACTAAAGCTATAAATTATAATCAGCTTCTAGAAAAATAAAAATGAGAGATTTATGCAACTATTGTTCTTCTATTAAATTTATAGTGTTAGGTGGACTCTTGTGTAACATTTAATACATTGTGGTGTAAACTTTACAATTGTTAATTCTCATGATATAGGAAAGCATGCAACCCATGTTAAATAAATGCACTGGTCTGTGAGTTAAATGTGGTGAGGTGCCATTAAATTTGATTAAATTTCCATAAAATATAGTGAAGTAGATGGTTAAAACAAGTTGATATGAACATGCATCATGTCAATTTGTTGACATAAACATGTACCATATCAATTTGTTCAACAACTAGAGATCTACATATTGATTTCTAATCAACACCTTTGCTCAAAAATAATTATTTTTTCAAAATTATTTATAATATATATTTAAGAGACATTTAAATTGTCGACAGTATTAATTATATAATTTTTGTAATGCCAACATAACACATACATTTCCATATCAACCATTAAAATTATAATGCACCACTATGGGGCCATCGCCAGTATATGAAAAAGATACAAATCAAATTGCTTTTGTTCGAAAGTACTTCGACCCGTACTGATGTCTGTGAATATTTACTGATGTGAATGGTACGATTATCCCATATCATATCAGATTCTTTCCTGCGTAGTTTCTTTACCAAAAGACATCTACATTCAATGAACTTGAAAAATAAGATGGCCAGGTTCAATGCAACTCTCTTTCGGCGATCAAGTATTCTTGCCCACTAGATTTTATGTATATTCTTTCGTAAGGCTATATATCAACCATATGTTGTTCACGAGTTTGCATGGATGGAACTACTTATGTTCTGGACTGCCTGAGTTCTCCCAACTCCTTCAGTAAAATCATTTACTGATCTGGTCTCTGAAAACAATTCATTTCAATGAATATGACCATAAATTTATTTGCTGAAGAGTTTGGGGGAACTCTGGAAGTTACTGAACACTTTCTTAACGGAGGGGGAACTTTGGAAGTTACTGAACTCTTGCTTTCTGACGAGGGACATTTTATTTGAGCAGACTAAAAATAGTAGTTACTTATAAGCTGTTTAGGCCTCTGGCCTTCTAAAAAGGAAGAAAAAGAAAACAGTAGTTCTTTGCATCTCCTTTTCCTCCTCTCCTTGCCATCTCCTAAATTTCATCTATTCTTATGCTTTCATGGAAGCTCATAACCTATTCAAAATCCCTCACTTATACACTTTTATAAACTCTTTTCATTATAATTCACCTAAAAATCACCTTTAAATTATCCCTTGTGAAGTCCTATTTTAAAGTCTTGTAAAGTCTTGTAACAAGATTTCACACTTTTCTAGGCTTGTTATCACTATTTACACCTTTCTTATGCTTTATATGACCCCTTTATGCACTCATAAGACTTAATTAAGTATATTTTTGAATGTAAATCCGACAAACAACATTAAAAGCAAGTTAATTCCTGACATCCACTTACAAGCCCAAGGTGGGACCCATTTTCCATGGGTGGCGAATGAGTCCCTCTTGGCTCCAAATTCAAAATAATTTAAAATTCCTTTTCGATTTTTATTCAAAAAGACCTTATGTAGGCTTGTGATGTGATATTATTGGGTTATTAGGGAATAAGTGTGTACAAATAAGTGTTTTTCCATCCATTTTACACCTGATTCATTCAAGCATTCATCAAGTTCACTCATTCACTAATTACATTCAAGCATCATTCATTCAAGCAAACATCAAGCATCTTTGAGCAGCCATTGATATATCTTTAGATTTATTCAACAAGGTTGGTGAGTTTAGGACACTTGCATGTTATTTATTCATCATTCCTTGCTCATTTCATTTCATTTATTTATTAAGGGTTTGATTATCAAAGTGGAATTTGACCAAGGAAAATCCCTATACTCTAACCCTTAACCATTTTTCTCCTTTTGCATGTATGTTTGCAAACTTTTGTATACAGATTTGTCAAGAAATTAGGTGTTGAAAGGTGGTCAACAAGACAACAAAGCATTTCAAGTAACTAAACCCTATTTTAGGCTTGAAGACAACCTACAGTCTTTTTTCTGTAGATTTGACTTCGTCAACTCGATAAGAAGACAAGTACAGATCTGGAGCTACATAATTGACCTTTGATTTCATAGATTTTTGGAGGTCTGATTCACCATCAATGGGGAAGGAGTCCCACCTTAGGGTTGAAAAAGTTGATTTTGTTAGAATCTAGTTCCCGACTATCAGAAAGTAGTTTCAAGTGTTTTTGTCACTAGCAGAACTAATTAGCCATTAGTGGCGAATGAGTCCCATTGGTGATTTACATTGGTTATGCCAGTTTTTAGAGCCTTCCACATTCAACATTCAGTTCCTAGGTGTACTCTGTTCAGCCTCTATTAGTTCTGTTTATGTTTGTTCATGTTTTAGTTCATTCTTGTATACCTCACCATGTTTTCAAAAATTGCACATTTCATTAGTTTTCCATTCATAATCAATCAATTTCATTGCTTAGTTGTACTTAGATCATTTCATTTAGTTATAGTTCCATCTCGTATTCCTTTATTTGAGTGAACCACCTCAATTTTGGGCTTCTATTTCTCTCCTTTTAGGCGAAAGATCCCAAGAGTGTAAGAGAAGTCCATAGAACACACCTCAAAATTGATGGTTCAGGATTATAGTCTCCTCTAAAGAAAGTTCAATATCCAAGGAAGACAAGATTCAAAGTTTCCTTCTATGTAGTGATGAAAAAGAAAGAAGAGATGTTCAAATGTTCAAATAACTATTTGGGTTATAATTGCCATTGATCACTTTGAAGCTCTATAGTAGGAAATGATATTGGCTTCCTAAATCAAGATCCAAGTCATTTGATATCTCTCATCAAACCATTCCTAGGAATCCTAGAGTTAGCAAACAATCGAGAGACATGGAGGGTTTTGATTTAGAGAAAAAAATCATATTGAAAACTTGAAGAAATTTGTTGAATAATGTTTCAAAGATAATGAGCTATAGAACTCCAAAAAACATGTTGGTTGAGAGGGGGAGGGAAAGAAAATGATAGGAGAATCAGTCCAAGGGTGTGAGGACTACTGCAATGACCCTATCAATGGATAAATTATAAATAGGTACCCACCATTGTAAAATGGCTTATATTACTACTTAATATGTATTTCTATTATTGGGATGAAAAATTATTTACTATTCATAATTCTTATTAAAATTCAATTTAATGTAGTATTTGTTATCCCAAAAATGGCTACGAGGCATGTAGTTGAATGTTTAACCACAATTACATAAACTATCTAGTTCTTAGTCCACCAAGTAGGAAAACTAATATATGATATTTAAAATAATATAATCACAATCTCTCTCCTTACAAATATGGTAAACTTGCATGCAAAATGTGGAAGCTTAGACAAGGGACGTGCAATGTTTGACAAAATGCCTCAAGAAATATGGTCAAAGGGAACATCATGAAAGAAAGATATGTTCCAAAAAGATATTTTTTAAAATACCGTAGAAATTTTTAATTGTATGATTAATGGCAATCTACTTTTCTACACTCAAAATTGGATTCTTGGAGAAAATTGATGGAAGGATTTATTCTCTAAAAAGAAAATTGTTTGTGGGTTATGAAACATGGTTGTTGCAGTCACTTTACGTGTTTTTAATTCTTATAAACCACATTTTAAATATTACAAAGGGTTTCCTAGTCTTTATTTGGTATTGCCAATAAATCAATGATAAAACATAAAAAAAAGACCAAATTCATTCCACTCTTGATTGATATTTGTACTCTTTCATGCTCAATTTATGTTGATGCATTCATTCTTGTTTGAAAAAATAAATTAAAAGGTAGTATAATGTTGGGGGTTGATGTTATTGTACAAAATGAATATTTACATTGTCATAGTCATGAAACTATTCTTTGAATTCAAAATATGGCGAATATTCCCAAACATATACAATCCTACACCTTATTTGTGGTATGACAGAGGCATAAGTAGATGGGATTTCCCTAAGCATGGATATATACATATTATTTGTTATACTTTGATAGCTCACCAATTGTGATATCTTATATAACTTTAATTATGGTAGATAACACTCTAATTAGAACAATATTTTGAATTATGCATGTTTGAATGTGGTAGAGAATCCATATAAACTTTATATATAGATGAAAGTATTATTATCTAGATAGTATAAAGTGATTTTTTTCTATAAGGTCCTATTAGGCTTGAATAATTTTGATTGATACGCATGAGGGATAGTTGTTCTTACTAGCTACTAATTATCATTTTGATTCTAACAATAGAACACCTCATAATAGAATAGATGTTCCTTGATAGTGATGATTTATATTGTAAAACTTAAAGATACTATAATTATTTAATGTTATCTTAGAGAAAGTTGTAGAAGAACACTAGGGATAATAGAAATGAGTCAAGGAAACTCCCTAGTGATATTTGCTAATTTATTGGGAATGCTTGAGGCCAATAAAAATGGTTGCGTCTAGAATTTGTAAAGGTTATATTAACTTGGGAAATTAAAATTTCCCATTCAATAATTAAAATCCTTGAAAACTACATGTAACTTTAATCCTTTTTGGATGTGGGTATGTAGGTAGTCCTTAGATGAAGGATGACCTTGTGACCTCAAGTATAGAGTGGAGGGTTTATGGGATAAGTCAAAGGTTTGGGGTCGTTCATGAAATTTTTCAACCTTCCCTCTTCAACATGCTTCAGTCTACTGAAGTTTACATTAGATGGCTATGGATGAGTTAAGAAAACTTGATAACTTGTAACTAATAGTGATTCAAATTAGGCTAATAGGATAAATGGGGTAAAAAATGGCCATTCTTATCGGCTATAGATGGTCTACTTGTTGTATCTATGTTCCTAATTTTTATGAGCTTCTAGGATGACATTTCTTAGGATTGTTTATTCCATTCATAGGAAAAAACTATAAGTATTACAAAATAAGGTTGGATATTTTTCCCTTATATCTGTCTAATAATTTATTTTTTAATAGTTTGTTCTAGATAAAAAAATGAATGAATTGAGTGGGTTTTATTACTTTGTAAGTCAATATTTATTTGTGTATTTGTTGAGTAGAGGCCAACTCATGTGGGCTCAATGTGATTCTTATGTGTTTACAAAATTCAACTCCAAACCTATAGTACTCTATGTATAAGCTCTTAAATCACTTGATTGTGATGTACATAGATAGGTCCACTTCAATAGTGTGTTTGAACCCTTGTGATGCATAAGCTATGTGTACATGGACATAATACCTCAACATGTCAAAAACGAGTCTAATATTGGAGCAGTTAGTAGGCTGTCATTAGATTATTCCAATCGTGCCTTGAGATACTATTGTATCTTATGGACTATTCAATATTCAATTGTATCATAGATGTGAAATACTTCTAAGAGCTATCCTAGATGTGATATCAAAGTGATTTGGATGGTTTCCATCCCTACTATGCAAGTAACAAAAACCAAAACTTACCATTGTAGCGAGAGGGGTTAGTAGGAAACCACTAATAACATAAAGGTCATTGATGTTGAGTGCTACCCATATTGTGAAGGGACTAGTTGAGAATATAAAAAAGGTCATGAAGTGGCATATGTTGGATGCTACTCCTTCTTAAGCGGATATAATTGTTGTCAGTGGCCTCAAGACGATTGATCTTAAAATTCATCAAATCGATGGTTAAGTGGGAATATTGATAATGACATTAAATGATGTGATTTTTATAATATTGATAATAACATTAAATGATGTTTTTTTTATACTGACTCACTCAATGATGATTTTAAGTAGTATGCGATGCTTTCCATCATCACAACTAGTGTAGAGGATCAAGAAAATGATGGTATTCATGTTGTAGTATGGGACACACCAACAATATTTTTCTAACTATGATACAATAAAAGGGTAGGTATTAGTCACTCATTGTGCATGTGTTAGTCACTAACTATGTATATGTTAGTCACTCACTCTGTACTTTTGTAAATGACCTTAGTTATTTTTCATGTTGTTATACTTATGCTCTTGCTAGTGATGACATTAGGTAGTATGGAATGCTTGAATATCATCATAAATGGTGGTGGATTGGGAAAAGGATGGGACCCATAGTGTAATATGGGATGCATTGACATTACTTTTCTAGATGATATCTACTTATAGGCTTATGTTTTAGTAAAGTAGGTAGTGAGATGATGCATATAGTAGGTTGCATTCACTTGAACGTAGTTCCAATTGATCATTTTGTAAACATGTGATGTGCATGTGTGTATTGTTCACACTAGATATATGTGATGTATTATTAAGATAATCACTATTATACTTGTGATGTATGTATGAGCTAGTCACTATTGTACTTGTGATGTGCATATGAGCTAGTAATTGTTGTACCTATGATGTGCGTATGAGCTAGTTACTATTGTACTCATGATGTGTGTATGAACTAGTCATTTTTGTACCTATGATATGTGTATGAGATCATCATTGTTGTACATGTGATGTGTGTATCAACTAGTCATCATATGCATAAGTGATGTATGCTTGATCCAATCACTATATGAACTTGAAATTATTGAATGATATGACCCTTATCTATATTTGTGTGTGTTTGTACACTAATAGTGGCTATAGAAATGATAACTGATGATAATTTGTCATAATTTTAATATATTTGGACTAACTTTAAATCTTATACTTAATGAATATAGTCATGAGTTAAAGTGAGATTAGAGATCTTATACAAAAGGAGAGGAAGTTGTCTCTCTATCACTGATGTATGAGCTACAAATCCTTCAATTCTAAAAAAGGGATAAATAAGTAGGGTCATCATGAGTTCAATAATTCTTTAAGCTAGATGAAAGATTATTGGTTGATTAATTTGGTATTTAATTATGAAATTAAATTAAATTAAATTAAAAAATTAGTAGTAACTAAGGGGTAGTTATTACAATCCTTTGAAATATTTCTAAACCTAAGGGTTTATAAATTGGTCTTCAATAATAATTTATGTCTACTTTAACTTAGAAGATTTTTTTATGTTTTTGGGGTTCTTTGACATCCAAATCTATAAGTACCTCTAGTCTAATATAATTATTATATACACTTTCATCCTAGAGTTCTTGAGTCATTGTCTACTTCTTTGTCTAAATCTCCCCATATTTTTCTATGTGACATCCTCAAACCATCCCTCGATTTGAAGCATTTAGAACATATGTGAAACCATTTTAAGCCTTATTCAACCTTGTTTTGTGTCTATATTTAATTCTAGAGTTAATTTGAACTCCAAATAACCATTTTTAATCCTTTGATCTAATGATATTTTACATAATGTTTATAATGTTTATTACCCAACCATGTCACTAAATTCTCAAATAGACATTAGAACTCAATATCCATGGAAAATAAATATCAATAAAATCTTTATCGGCTCATAGTCATGAAATTACATCACAATGTATCACAAAGGGCTACAATATGAGGCATCATACTTGAGATATACATATGCATGTACTTAGTGTACAGATTATAACCCTCTTAGTTAATATGTAATATGATGCTCTTTGATATTTCACTAAACTAGGAGACTAAGCTTTGAATTATGATCTCCAAATTTAATCTACATCATTTATGATTCTAGATACTTCTAATGATGATTATATATGTTTATATAGTAGAATAAATCCTATGGAATGATCAATATCAATCATAAGGCATTGCAAAGCTTGATGTAAGATGAAACCTGTATCCAAGAGAGGTTTATAAGGGGGACTTATAGAATGAAAACAATGAATATCAATGTGGCTCATACAATGAACATAAAATGCATCCAAATATCATTCTAAAAGTTTGAAAATCATCAAAAATTCTAAACAATAATTCTAAATTGGAACTCTCATGTACTTGAGGATGAGTTTAGTACATTAATATGCCTTTGCAGAGGTAACATTATGTTTCAATTATCATATCATGATTGGAACATTATAAGAAACCTTCAAATAAAAATATCAATGTGATTTTTCTTTTGGTTGATGTAATCTATTTCTCTTACACCTCAAATGCTCTTGCATGAAACAAATAGGGTAATTGAAAGGTGAGTTCCTCATTCTAGGATGGATAGAGGGAAACTAAAATGGTTAACATTATATTCATATATTTGAATATAGTAGAGAAAAGTTCCAAGAAGAGGGGTCTATTTGAGGAAGTCAATTTTTATTAGTACATTCATTTGAAATTTTTGAATTCATATTGAAATACAAGATTATAATTTACCATATTTTAATCCCATTGTAATAGAAATTATTGGCATGATTATGATTAATAAGTATTCTTTTATTATATCCAATCCATATTCACAAATTCCTTTCAAATTCTAGTATCACTTAATATGGTTTATGTGTACACTTGTGTTAATATTGCATGGTTATACAAACCTTAGTTAGAACCTCCATCAATGATTGCATCATAATCATTTTGGGTCTAAATTCTAATTCCTAGCAAGCATTTATAACTTTGGACCTTGATAAACATGTAATAACCATGGTTAATCTAGGGACTCTTCCTATGAGATTTATTCTTTATTGAGCCTAAAAATAATGTTGGAATGGTAGGATGCAATTGAATATAAAACATATGTTACCACATGTTATCTAGGTTCCTACCACTTAGGATTTCATTAGAGAACATATTGATACCTATTTTATATAATATTATCAAGCGATCAACATGGTACAAAATAATCTACCAAAATTAATTTTAAATATTAAATTATTTTCTAGATTAAGTATGCATCCATTAACTAATATATTCTCCATGAATAAAATAGTGATTTAGATCTCATTTGATTTATTTTTATCAATATTGGTCATCTTGAAATTTAACCTTTCTTGTTCAATAATTGTCCATTTGAATTATATTTAACTAGGAGTGTAGGAGCTAGAAATATTAAATTTAGATATAAGTCATATAGTAGTGTGACATAGTAATGAGATGAGGTTGTTAATGACTATAATGGTAGAGTTTACGGAAAAATAACTAATTGCATTCTTTTATTACCAACCAAATATTGCTAATTAATAACCCTGTCCAATCTTCTAGATGTCTACAAATTCTTGTGGTTAATAATCCTTTAGCCAAAGTTTTCCATGAGAGACATTTTAAATATTGAGAGAATCTCCCAAACTATGAAATAAATTTTTCTTGAGAAATAAAGTTATGATATGATATGTCTACTCCTAATAATTCCTATATATGATATGTTTTATCCCTTTTTAAGTAGAGAAATTCATGTAAGAAAATATTATATTGGCAAAAAATATTGTTATTAGTGTAATAAGGAACATGTAACACACTTTTGAGCTTGTTCTCTACAACACTATTTTATGTATATCAATTTATTTTCTAGTAAACTATCAAAATAAACTATTTTGGAATTTCCTATTTATATGCCAATTGAATTATATGAATAGATTATGTCTACACTCATGACCATGTGAGAATATAAATTATTTTTCCCTGCCATTTTCTTTAAAGGATTACACTAATAATGATTTAGATTGTGTATGGATAGTCATTTTATGGTTTGATTTAATGATTTTTTTATGGCTTGATAATATCATTGTAGGGTTTTTGGTATGAAAATTAATTTATTGTCCTCTTCTTTCCTCATTTCCCTCCTTGCCCTCTTTTGAAATTTTAATTATAATCTATTAATTAAAAAAGATAGTAGTTTTAGTTTATGATTCATTGAATATATTTCTATTTGTTTAATATCTATTTCAACAAGTAAGAATCAATAATTAAAATATAGAATCAAATGTTGCATGCTCACATTTAAAAAATATCAAAAAGCACATTAAACCAAACACAAAAAAGCACAATTTTCACTACACTTAAACATAATAGATCATAATTACTCCATATGAATTAAGACCGATAATCATGGAGAAGAGCACAGAATATTAGCTATGTGACCCTCAACATCCATTACCTACTCACCCAACCAAAAGTGAAAATATTTTATAAGAGATAATGATAGCCAAAACATCTATAATTATTCCTAACTCATATCAACCTTTAACTTTCAATTGAATTATCATTTTCAATAATTAATAACAAAATTGCATACAAATTATAATCATTTTACAATCCATTACAAATAAACCATTAACATATTAAATCAAACCTCAATAGATAGATACTTGCATATTCACATAAGGTAAGTCATCTGATAAATATAAGATAACTATAATTAATATTAGTCAACTAGTTTCCATCACCTAATCAATATCCAATCACAACCAAAAAAATCCATATAAACATACAAACACAAATCATGTCTAGGGAAACTAAACTATCATCTATAATACTCCTAAAATAATATCCAGTATAATTAAAACAAGGACCCATTGTGTAAGAGTCATATTATCATAAAAAATCATCACTAATAACATGAAATATCCATAAGTTTGAAACTTAGCTACTATTCTATCCTAATTTCATCATTCATATTGATAGGATCAACATTTTTATAAATATTTCCATGTTATCTAGCCTTTTTGAGGCAAGGTCTGAACATGCGAAAGAGAGGTGACCTTTCAAACCTACATGATCACATCTTGTAAGGTCCATTACCTTCACATCCTTTAATATTTAATATTCACTTTGCATGCATTTTTGTGAGTGATACATACTTTGATAATTATTATCATTTTATTATTCATGTGCATCATAAAGTGGGGGAAAGGTATAATTGTTAAATTTTTATACCAAAGATAATTCCATTTAGTTTCATGCATATTTTGATGAAATATCTTGATATATGTAAATACAAAAAATGAAACATTATTGTTGTCCTTGTAAATTGGAAAATACAAGGACAAGTTGGAGGAAATTGAGAATGAGCTTGTCAGAATTGGGTAGGACTACAGTATGTTTTTGAATTAGGATAGAGAAGTTAAGAATAAGATTCATGTTTTTCAGGTTGAGCATGCAAAGGTTTACTCTACTAAAAATACTTTGATGGCATCATACCGAATGCAGGATGGAGAAAATGATTGAAATTCTAAAGAAAGGAGAAAAGTTGAATGATGCCATCACCATTCATGAATGCCTTGTCCAAATTATCAATAGGACATCAGAGAATAACAAATTTATTAGAGCTATGAGGATTGCAGTGGACTCTTGGAAGAAATATCTTCTAGAAATGAAAGTTAAGTATAAAATAATCTTTTGATTTGTGCAACAGTTTTCCAAATTTTGATCGAACTCTCTATTTTGCTAAAGGGGAGAGAATAGAAGAATTTTGTAGGGAAGAAGTGCAGCAAATGTAGTAGAAGCTTTGTCATTAATGTCAAAGGGGGAGAGAATGCAATGAAAAATTCCTCGACATCCTAAGGAGGAGTAGTAATTTTGGTTTTTGAGTTTTGACACTTAGTCATTTTTCGCTAAGTGTTGCCATCTATGCTAAAGGGGGAGATTGCTGGCATATGGCTTGGAAAGATTGTTTTTGGACTCTTTTGTTGTCATTGGCAACTGGAGTTAACAGTATGGTTCGTAGTGTTAGTATTGTTCCTACCGGCAAGGGAAGTAAGATTTTGTAATCTACCGACAGAAAAAATGAAGAGAAAAACATCTAGTTGATAAGCTAATTTGATCACTTCACTAGATATCTATTTTGTGGTGTGGATCCCCAGGGAAGCTTGTTTAGCATGTATTCTATCCTATTGGAATTTTTGTGGTGTTGCATTAGTCGGAGTACGAGTTAAGAGATTCAAAAGAATGATTTATTGCTTATTTTCTCATTCTAGATGACCTGTTGAGTATGGTATGTCATGAATGTATAAGGAGTATGTGTTTAAATATTTCTTATGTTTGGAATTTTGATTTGGGTCCCTACTATAGTCTAGCCAACTTGTGAGGGTATGCATCAATCTTAATTAGTGATTTGAGCCGACATGGGCAAGAATATTATGTTTTGTTTTGAAGCTGACATATAATAAAAATTCTTGTTAGCGGATATATAAAGGAGATCGAAAAATCATTTTGAGATATAGAGTGAAGAGAGTTTGTGTTGAGAAAGTGCAGAACAACTATATGGATTAATCTCAGAAGATTTGTTGAGAAAATTTTGTTTATGCTATAGAAGGGTTTCTATAGGAGAGTAGAGCAGAGCAAAGTAGAAGTGCGAATTGGTCAAAAGATACAAAATCTGATTGTGTGTTTAATTGGAACTGATTCTAGGCATTTGCAGATGTTGTATTCTTAGTTCAAAATTTTGTTGTAATTTCAATTATATTTTGTAAGGCGGTGAGCCTTCTCTTTTGAGTAGTGAGCTCTAGGCAGTGCACTTGAATGCAAGTGCATTTCCCTTTCATCATAATTTTAATAGAGTATACTTTGTGGATTAATCTCCACTGTGGTTTTTCCCTAATAGGGTTTCCACGTAAAATCTTGGTGTTATGGTGTTCTTTAATGTGTATGCATGTTTCCTTCTGTTTATATGTTGTGAATGCTATTGAGGGTTTAATTATTGTTGTTGATGGTTTAAGATTTGGTTTGAAAATCAAATATTGTGGAACATTGATTCACCCCCTGTCTCAGTGTTCCTAGTGTCCAACAATTATTGTGCAAATTGGGCTCATTCTTCTATCCTTTATTCATTCCTAAACACACACACCCTCACCCCTTATCCTTATACATACATAGCCCAATATTTTTTCCTTATTTGAGCATTTATTACACCCATATACCTCACTAACCATAGTTGTTAGCTACCAATATTTGATTGTTTGTATATACAAGGTCAATTCTATGGTTTTCAATTCAACAACACAGTTGTCAAGTTGATGCTTGACTTTCCAACTTTTAAAATTTTAATTTGGTCAACTAGACCCTATTATTTTATTTCCCTAAGGTAAGTATATGTTTTACAAAATGGATTCTATGTTCTAGTATCTAAAGGCATTCATTAGCATTCATTTATCATCTCTCATCACTGAAGTATTCTCTCTCATCCTTGAGCCTTCAATAAACAATCGATAAATAAACACTTTTATTTGATGCACTGAAAGAAGTAATGAATTTGCATACATCATTTGAGGGCCCTAAATTTATACTTTCAATCTCTTACACATATTTTTTGTTTTTTTCCAAGAACATGTCACCTTACAGGATAATGTTATCCCTTCAAAGGTATTTGTAAAATTGTCTATCATTAGATAGTAAAGAATAGTAGAGGAAATAAAGTTTAACCAAGCAAACATCAAAATGAAAACATACATTACTTGAGGTCAAATCTAGACATATCTAGATAATAAATCCATAATCGTACACTTGACCCAAACATACAAAATTGATTCTAGATAGAAGATCAATCTAACGTAGGAGCTATGACAATTCATTGATAAAAGAGGTCACATTTTTCAATAAAAAATTAGTCAAGATATAAAATATTTACCAAAAGCACACATTCTTCAATCAATAAACTAAATATATTTAGCCGATAGACTATTTTGTTTGAAGTTTCCACCGGGATTTTCATCAGCCTAGCCACAAATTGGATTTTCTAGCAAGGGGGATCTGTCGGGCAGTGGGGAGGCCACCATTTTTTTGGTGTGGTGACGTGGGCATTGGTAATTATGTGGGGTGGTGGTGGTCGAGAATGGTGTGCTAGATATGGGAAATGTGAATGGAAAGAATTTGTTTGTGTGAGGCCCAATGTTCCCTGTCCTTGCACGATGGCGGTAGATGAAGTAAATGCAATATTGAATGTTGGTATGTGGGAGAGTATACTTTGATGAAGTTGTATTGTCGAAAGAGCCATTGTTGTGTTGGTTTGATAGCAGGCTATTGTTAAATTCATCAAGTTCAGATCCATTTTTTAGTAGGTTCAAGGGATCTAAAACTGTTGAGCTGCAGAATCAGTAAGTTAGTTTGCATGGGTTTTTTGCAAAACTGAATCTATTTTCTATGTCTTTTGTTCTCTACTTATTGTTCATTTTGATAGTAGGTTTGAGTGTTTGAACACTGATGTGTTGCATAAGAGCCATTGTGGTGTTGGGTTGATAGCAGACTATTGTAAGATCCATCGTCTATGGTTCCTTGGTTTGTTTCATAGGGGACAACTGTAAAAATCATCGGGTTTTGCTAATTTTTGTTCCAGATTGGAGGGTTTTAAAGCTTCCATTCACCACAATCTATAAGTCATTTTAGATGGGTGTTTTGTATAGATTATTTTTGTTTTCTGGATTCTATAAGCCGTTCTACATGGATGTCTGGCGTTATCATTTTCTGTGGGTGGAGAAATTGCAGTTGAATATTTTTTTGTTTGATCACCAAATATGGTTAGGGTTTGTAATATTTCTGTTGCTCATTTATTGTTTGTAGTTATCTCTATGGATTTTTGGGCTTATACCCATTACCATAGGAGCAATAGTAGTTAAATCTAGGTTCTTCCGTTAAAATGGTTAGGGTTGGTAATTTTATTGCCCAATTGCAGATTAAGATAGGAATGATTGTATATATATGGATATACAAAGGGTTTGTTATTTGTTTGAAGTTTTCAATAGGATTTTTTCTAGTCGAGCATTGAATAGTATTTGTTGTGTAATAGGTGTGTTACAATTTATTTGTTTCTCTATAATATTGAATTGCAGTGAATGCATCTCAGATTTTGTGCGTAATGTGTGAGGAAGTATATTGATTAAGTTGTATTATCGAAAGAACCATTGTGTTGTTGGTTTCATAGTGAACTATTGTAAAAATAAAGTTGTCAGCCTCTACTCCGTTTTATGGAAGATTGGGGGGTTTTAAAATGGTGGCATTGCGCAATGTGTAGGTTGTTTTACTTGGGTGTTTTGTATAAATGGTTTATTTATTGTTTATGTTAAATCTCTTTTTCTCTAGAATCTGTAAGTCATTTTCCATGGATGTCTGTAGTTATGGTTTTGTATGGATGGAGAAATTGCAAATATATAGATATGTAGAGTGTTTGTTATTTGTTTGAAGTTTCTGACGGGATTTTCGTTAGCCAAGTTGTGAAAAAGATTTGTTTATGTTTAACCTCAAAGATAGAAACATATAACAAGAAGATATTAACAATAAATTAATCATCTATGCAAAACACCCCTATAGAAAAGAGTATAACTCGACAAACTTGATTGAAAATTCAAGTTGCATCACCTAACACTAAATATAATAGATAAATAGAGAAGTTCTAAAAGAGGTATTAGAATAACACTAATGTAGGTTGGAGTCTTGATTAAGTGTGTATATGTATATGTATATGTATATATATATATATATATATATTTATATATGTGTGTGTGTGTGTATGTGTATATATATATATACACACACATATGTATAAACATGTGTATATACAAATATTTTGTCATGGGTTTTGCAACACACTAGTGTTAAAACCCTTGAACCTACTATCAAAAGGAAGAATAAGCAGAACTGAAAAATACAATTAGTAGATGGGTTGATGTATTGTATGTATGTATGTATGTATGTATGTATATATACATGTATGCATATATATATATATATATGCATGTGTATAGATATGCATATATGGATAAATATATTTATGTATATTTTACTAATAGCTCTCTTCCAATTCCCCCATTTCTATATAATATAGAATGATAGATAATGCAACTCTTTTTACGCAAAGACATACAACAAGAAGACATTAACAATAAATTAATTATTTATGCAAAACACCCATGTATAAAAGAATATAACCCCATAAGCTTCATTGAAAATGAAAACTGCAACATGTGTATGGAAAGAAATATGCAGAGAGTATATCTACATATGTATATATATATGTATGTATGTATGCATATATATATATGTGTGTGTGTGTGTGTGTGTATGAAATATTGGATTAACTAAATAGAAATAAAACACATGTTAATAAAACATTAAATCAAAAAGCTAAAAAGAAATAGAACAATGCAAACCGTAATCGCAGCTTCTCGAAACCGTTTTATCCTCCTCTAACTTCAGCATTTTGTTGTTTTCGAATGGCTCTCAGACTAGCAGATCCAACTCAACAAAAAGACAACATGAAGAACGAGATATGAAATGCATATTATGCGAAATGCAAATCTATGCTAATATGAAAGTATAAGTGTGATGCTGAAAATGATATAAATGCATAGGCTGATTGCATGATGTTAATAAAACATTAAATCGAAAAGCTAAAAAGAAATAGAACAATGCAAACTGTAATCGCAGCTTCTCAAAACCGTCTTATCCTCCTCTAACTTCAGCGTTTTGTTGTTTTCGAATGGCTCTCAGACCAGCAGATCCAACTCAACAAAAAGATAGCATGAAGAACGAGTTATGAAATGCATATTATGCGAAATGCAAATCTATGCTAATATGAAAGTATGAGTGTGATGCTGAAAATGATATAAATGCATAGGCTAATTGCATGAACGTAGGTAGGCATAGGCAAGTGCATGCGTGTGAATGTGGATGATTAACCAAGGCTTGGATTTGTACGGGCTTTTATAGAGTTTTCGAACGGGTTTGATTGGATAAATCGATCAACGGTCCAGATTAAGCTTGTTTCGAACGGACGGCGGGAGATCTCCGAAAGTGGAAGAGAAGGATGGAAGGTTTCCCTTTTCTTTCAATTTCGTCATTGAGTTTCAAAGGAAAACTTCCATTTCGAAAGATGAGATAGAATTTGGAAGGGTGAGTTAGCGTGAGTTAGAAATTAAATAAAATAAATTTATTTAATTTAAAAGTGGAGATGAAAATAGAAAATTACATAATTAAATAACTCATATTTAATTATGTTTAAAATGAAATTAGAGTGAGGAATATTAAATAAGATATTTAATATTTAATTTAATTCGGATATGGGATGGAGAATATTCCATTATTCAAATATTTAAAAATATTTAAACTTTAGAACTAAATGATAATTAAATATAAATAAATTATAAAAATTTATTTAATTTAATCAAGCGGAGGGTAGAAATGTTAGTAATTAAATAAAATTATTTATTTAATTTAAGGTAGAAGAATTTAGAAGATGAACAATATAAATAAATAATTAAATTTATTTATATGTAAGATATTTTGATAGAGGAATTAATTAAATGATTGGTGGTTGATTTGACGAAGGGCGTCGTGGGATAATATATATATATATATATATATATATATATATATATATACTATATATATATATATATATATATATATATATATATATATATATATATATATATATATATATGTCAATGGTTTCATGCAACCCTAAACCTTGCACATAGATAGCTATATGTATGTATGTATGTATGTATGTATGTATGTATGCATGCATATATTTTGCAGCACACCAATGTTAAAACCCTCGAACCTGCTATCAAAAGGAACAATAAGTAGAGCCGATAAATCCAATTTGTGGATGGGTTGATGTATTGTATGTATATATATATATTATGTTACAATTCCCCCATTTCCATATAATATGGAATGGCAGATAATGCAACTCTTTTAATATAGAGACATATAGCAAGAAGACATTAACAATAAATTAATTATTTATGCAAAACACCCATGTATAAAAGAGTATAATCCCAAAAGCTTCATTGAAAATGAAAACCACAACATGTGTATGGCAAGAAAGATGCAGATAGTATATATATGTGTCTACATATGTATATATATGTATGTATGTATGCACACACACACACACACACACACACACACACACACACACACACACACACATATATATATTTCATGCATCCCTAAACCTTGCACACAGATAGCTACAATTCCTCCTATGGTAATGGCTGCAATGCCAAGATATACACAGATGATGAAAAGGCTCTTTCAATATTCAATGTTGTGTATGCACAACTAGGTGAGGTATTCTTATTCTTCTATGGGATAACTATTTTTTTATTCTTTGCATGATAAGAGTTTATAATATCTATAAAACAAACTGCTTTGAACATAATCTCAATGATTATGTACATATATGTGTGTGTGTATGTATGCATATATATTTATATGTCAATGGTTTCATACAACTCTAAACCCTACACACATATAGCTAGAATTCCTCCTATGGTAATGGCTGCAATGCCAAAGATATACAGAGATGATGAAAAAGATGTTTCAATATTCAGTGTTGTGTATGCACAACCAGTTGAGGTATTCTTATTCTTCTATGGGATAACTATTTTTTTATTCTTTGCATGAGAAGAGTTTATAAGATCTATAAAACCAACTACTTTGAACATAATCTCAATGATTCTCTTTAGTTTCACATAGATTATATCTATGGTTCTATTTGTAGAAATTAACAGAATTATGTTCTCCAAAAATGCACAAGATTCATTCAAAATTTGAGCTACATCACCACAAATAGATAAATTGTAAAATACCTACTAGAATAATACTGGAAAACCACCAAAGAAAAACCACCAAAGAAATTTTACCTCCAATATGTTAATGCTTTCATACAATGCTAAACCCTACACACAGATAACTACAATTGCTCCCATGGTAATGGCTAGAACACCAAAGATACACATAGACAATCAAAACAATAGACCAACAATGTAAAAATAACCAATCCTAACCATATGTTTTGAAGGAAGAAGGAAGCTTTAAGTG
Organism: Sequoia sempervirens; assembly: GCA_007258455.2. Lineage (NCBI taxonomy): Eukaryota > Viridiplantae > Streptophyta > Pinopsida > Cupressales > Cupressaceae > Sequoia > Sequoia sempervirens. Next base: position 66,381,496 of record VDFB02193867.1, read on the forward strand.
CAATTTCTGCATCCATACAGAATGATAATCTCTTATAAATCTACGAAATGGCTATACACACAGACAACCAAAACAATAGGCCAAAATTTAAGTACAATTGCTCTTAAGGTAACAGGGATGTATATGTTATACATATATGTACACATATACATACATATATACATGAATATGTTGTAAACTCAAGCTGCATTGTTTGGGATTAAATATTATAGAGAAACAAAAAAATCGTAAAAAAATTATAAGGAAAACACTAGAGAATGACATACATCTGATTCATGAGTATCATCTTAATAGCTCTAACAACTGTTACATAGACTACTTGTCTTGTACCAATATGTTGTATCATACTATTTTCCCTACTATCCAACTTTCACATAATGTGCATATTTTCTGATAGGTGCTTGCTCGAGATGTGACTGGGTTTATCCCTATGTTTTTCTCGTCATCTACCTGTTACCATAGCAGGAATTTTAGTTGAACCTTGTTTTTTTCTCAATAAATATGCTTAGGGTTAGTATTTTTATTGCCTTGAATTGATTGTTTTGGTTATCTATTTTCATCTGTGTTGTTGGATGCATTAACATAGTACCATTTGCAGATTATGAACATGATGGATATAAAATTAGTTTGGCAGTTGGTAAGTGTTATTGTTTCTAATATTTCTTTTATTTGTTCAAATTATTTGTTTGAACTTTTGAGAAAGTTCCCCATCGGCTTGGCCAAAAAGAGGTTTTGTTATGCAATAGCTCTTTTGCAAATTCTCTATTTGACTACAAAAATTATTGCCGACTGATGTAGCTTGAATTGCTGATTAAGCCTGTGCCATTGTGGAGAGGTTGTGCAGATTATTAGTGCTCATTGGCTTTATGACTTCTATTTAATATGGGTTTCATACCAAACATTTTAGCTTTAAATTTGAATTGACAAACCTAGTTTTACACAATCTAATTTCCTTCTACGAGAATGTTTAGTGTGGGTTCCAACTCATCTGTGATCTACCTATGATTTTTAGCTTTTCTTTTAATAGTTGTTTTGCAATTTTCTGATTTTGTCTATAATATTTAGTGGGAAATAATGTTGCTTGAATTTTCAATTGAGAAACTAGTAAAGGATGTGTCTGATACCTGTTATACAATTCTCTATTTGTCTTTGATATTCTCCTATAAAGGATGCAGGTTGAATCTTGTCTCAATATGTTTCAAATTTTGTTTTCTGCCTATAAGTTCAAATAAATTGGCAAGGTTTTTTTTGCATAAAAGGATGTAGGGTCCCCAAAATGCAAGTAAGCATCTGGACTAGATTTTCCCTCAGCTAGCTGGTTGAGAAGGATTCAAATTCAACCCTTTTTCTACCTATGCTAAAGCCAAACTTTAGAGTAGATGATATGGTATAAGAAACCAAAAAGGTTTGAATATGCAACCTTCCCAATTGGTTAATTGAGGGGAAAAACAATTTGGATGTTTCTTGTCTTCATAAATTCCAAGCTCAAGAGTAAGATGGTGATAATAAAATATAATACACATAAGTATTTAGATATAGTCCTGTGTATATATACACATGTATACATATGTACATATGGATACATATATATGCCTATATGTGTGTATTTGTAAATGTTTTCATAAAGGGGAAATTCAATGCACATATGTACTTAATTATTTCTACACATATATAAATGCATATATTCTACATTCAAGCTCCATTATTTGCCATTAAATATTATAGCCAAATAGGAAAATTATAAAAGAGCTATTAGGAAAAGACTAAAGCACGACATGTGTTTGATTATTTAGTAATGGTTGTTGTTTCTTTTGTTATTAAGGAAATAAAATATATTGATTAATTTGCATTTCCAAAAGAGCCATAGTGGTGTTGCTTTAAAATTATAGTATTGTAAGAATTGTCTTCCTTGGCTCTCTTGTCTAACAAAATAGAGGTTTACCAAACTACTGTGCTATGGAATCTATAAGTCGTTATGCATTGGTATTTTGCATGAATATTTTTCCCATAATATTGAATACCAAGCAACATAGGCTAAATCTACAATTAAGGTTGTGATGTTATACACATTTTTGGACAAATTATTGCACCATATGATTCTTGCCATAACATAGTAAAATTTACAATCTGCATAAATACATATATATAGTAAAAATAAAAGCCTGCATGCACACACATATAAGCATCTTGGAAGGTATAGAGATACATATGAGGCTATATGCATTTGCATTTATTATTTTTCTTCTTCTTGATGTATCCCCTAGTGTTTGCATACCATTAAAAGTGGATTTCTATTCTTCTTGTTGTATCTCGTCTTCTTTAAACAGTATTAAAAGTGGAATGGTTATAAATTGATATTTGTAAGTTGTGTACCAATTAGCATTTGGATGCTACAATACACTGATCTTTTTTATTAATTGTGAAATAGAGTTGTTAATTAGTGAACTCAAATTGCAACATTGTGTCACTGCAAATAAGCTTGTAGTACTATGTCTATGGAAGCGAGCTTTGTGGATGGGTTCATAGAGGCCCCCAATATTGATTTGTTGCCACCCCCTATTGGTCTCTTCACAGAGTTTGGCTCTGAGGGCGTGGCTGCCTGACCTTCAGATCCTGATTCCGTAAGTATGGTTTTGCTTTATCTTGTACTTGTTGCAAGTTTGGTGTTATTGTTTCCAATTCTCTTTGCTTCTAGGTTTACATCTACATGGGCCATCTTTACAAAGCATATAGATGTGTAACTAGATATGCAATCCTATTTTCCAGCATATAAAAGGATTTCTTTGATGTATATTTATATCTGTATGTATATGTATGTATATACGTATATGTATATGTGTATGTATATGTATATGTGTATATATGTCTATGTATATACACATGTATACGTATATGTATATGTATGTGTATGTTTGTATATGTAGGCATGTATGCATATGTATATGTATATGTATATGTATATGTATATGTATATGCATATGTATATGTATATGTGTATGTATATGCATGTATATGTATATGCATGTGTATATGCATGTGTATGTCTATGGGCATGCACAAACAAATACTACAATATGATAGATCATATATGAGGACAAAAAATTGTGTGCTTTTGCTATGAAATAAATGGCACAATGGCTCTTTTGACAGTGCAACCTAATGAAAGTAGAGTTTTTGACACTGCAACAATCAATATTATATATATATATATGTATATGTATGTATATGTGTATATTTGTCTATTTATATATATATGTATATGTATGTATATATATTTATATGTATATGTATATGTATATGTATGTATATGGTTATATATGTACATGTATGTATGTGTATGCATGTATTCATATGTATATGTATATGTGTATGTATATGCATGTGTATGTGTATGCATATGTATATGCATATGTGTATGTCTATGTATGTGCAAAAATAATTCCTACCATATCATAGATTATATATGTAGATAGTAGATTTTTCCCAATTACTACAAAATTAATGTTAGAATGATTGATTTGACAACACATCTTAATCAAACTATATTTTGTGAGCCTACAACATTCAATATTGCATTTACTTTTCTTTTCTTGCCCCCATTGCACAGCAACAACAAGATCCATTAAGTCTCGTACGAGCACAAACTTACTACCCAACCCTCCTTGTCCCGAGCTTCCCAGGTCCTCTATGTATATTCAACTAGAATTTAATATTTCCTGATGTTCAACCTATGCTATCCCTTTTTTGGTCATTCATAGATATTGAAATACAAAATCCAATATGACAAATACTACAGTGATGTTGCTTAAATTGATGTTGAGGCTCTTAATATGTTACCTGATGTTGTTGTTGATGCATCTATTTTGTTGTATACAATAGAGCAAGTTTTAGTTGAAGACCTAATGCCATAAACCAGCACAACAAATGCTAGACAAGAAGAAAATGGCTCTTCAAAATTTTCATCATTTATTCCTTGCTTACCAAATGGTAGACGAGAGTTGCAAGCAATAAAAGACATCTTGCAAATTAAAAAAAAGACCAGAATATCTTAGCTTGGCCTGAAGTTAGCTCTTCTCTTGTTAATGAATACAACACTGAAGGTTTATTTTAAATGGCCTTTCCAACATTTTTCTCCATTGGAGCAGCACTTCCCCTTCAACCGAGAAATATTAAAATTCACTTGCATGAATATGCCCTCCACCTAATGAGATATTTTGACCACAGGCTTGGAAAACATCTTAGGTTTAGATATTTTCTCTATAGCTTGATTATGAGACATCGCAACCAACAAACTATCTTTGTTTTTGTTAGAGCGGATTTGGAGGATAGAATCCCTAGGTTGTTGATTGTTTTGAGGCAACAAATTCAAGCTACTCTTGACCACCAACTAGCCAATCAGTTGATGCGATTTGGTACATCGTTGCACAGGACCTGCTCTTTCTAGAGCTCTTGTCAGGCCCAACTAACCACTATGATCAAACAACTTGGTACACCCACCCTTTTTTTCACTTTGAGCTGTGCAGACACAAAATGGGATGACCTGCAAAATTTTATCTCTGTTGCATCTCGTTTAGCTATGGATCCTTCAACAAATTTGCTAATAGATAGTGTTGTTCAGAATCCACATATAGCATCTTTATATTTGCATCATAGATTCTCAATTTTCTGTGAGGAGGTGATCAAAAAGCTTTTGCATGCAAAAGATTATTGGTATAGATATGAATGGAAAAATTGTGGCTCTACACATGTGCATGGTTTTCTATGGCTTTCAGAAGTTGTTGATATGGATACTCTTGATTGGTCTGATGACCATGATCTTACCATAGTAAGACACTTTTTTGATAGATATGTTTCAGCTTAGAATCGATAGTGCCCCACACAAAGATTGCTTAGAATGTATCATTGCTCTGAAGAAAACTCATGCTTGCTTACCACGAGCCATATCCTGACCAATGATCCAATCATATATTATAAAGAGTTGCTAAACACAGTTCAAAGGCACACAAAATAATTTGAATATACTTGTTTAAGAAGAAAAGGAGAGCAACTGCAATGTCGGTATAAAGCACCATGGCAACAACAACTTATGTCTACATTGACATCTAATGTTGACTCTAACAAATCCTACAAACCAACAAGAAATGATGATCTCTTAAATATTCACAGCCTAGCTATGCTTTCAATTTGGCGTGCCAGTGTTGATTGCCAACCAGTTGTTTCTAGTAATTTTTTTTGAATTATATTTCTAAATATGTATCTAAATATGAGAAAAAATAAAAAAATTATCTAGATATGTTGAAAAGAGTTGAAAATACAAATATAGTTGAGGATAGAGCACTAGTTGCATACCAAAAATTCATGATGAATATGCTTGTGGAACGTGGCTTCTCTACACAAGAGACATATCATATGTTACAAAAATTTCCTCTTGTTACTTCAAGCCGATGCTATGTTTGGTTGAATGTTTTCAAAAAGACATGGTTTCATATAAACAAAGATAATACTATGAATAGTTTCCAAAAAAACATATTCATTGCTATATGCAAAGGCCTCCATAGTTAGCTACTTTATCCCTTATCGACTTGGTCTTCCTATATACACACTCACAACAACACAAAAAGAATAAATGGAAACCAAGGCTCCAGCCTGCAATAGCCCTTGCTTACCCATTATTCAAGACTAATCCTATTGAAGATACATAGATACTTGAGAAATTTTGTTGGATTGAACTTATGTTATACAAACCTTTCTAGAACATACAAACAAATATAGGTCTTCAAAGGGAATAGATAACAGAAAACTGGAAAATTTTAAAAATGACTGGTTATCATCCTTGGCATGTTAATAGAGTTCCAATTACATCCACAATTGAAGAATAAAATGATAGTGATATTGATGATTTGAACCATCATCCTTCTTGGAAGAATATGAATGGGAAGTGTTCTCTCAGCTTGGTGCTACTACTAACTTTAGTATAAATCAACTTCAGCTATTGTGTATGTGGGATTTGATATGAACCATCCATGGAATGCAAACCATGTTCCTGAAGAACTCCATAATATTACTTTGAAGTTCATCTCATCAGCGAAGGCACAATGTGAGCAAGCTATGGTTCAATTCTTGCCTATAGATATGCCAACCCATCAACTTTCACCAAAGCAGTAATTGGCCCTTCAAATAATCCAAACCCACTGTATGCAGCCTTCACCCAAAGCCCCTCTCTGCATGATTATTCAAGGGACAATTGGCACTAGAAAATCCTTCCACATAAATTGTATTCAACAAAAAATGAACACCTATTTTGCTATACCCAATAGCTACTTGCTCATAGTGGCTCCTATAGGTGTCGCTACGTACAACATATGTGCCTCTACAATCCATACAACACTTCAGATTCCCATAAAGGATATGAGTCCTTTGCAAGGGAAACAATTGACATTATTCCAAGAACAATTTAAGTATATTGAGTACATATTGATCGATGAAATGAGTTTTCTAGGCCCAAAATATCTATTGAAAATAGATAGCTGATTACGCTAGGCATTCCTAGATAAGTAGACAGAGCCATTTGGTGGTGTTGCTATTATCTTTTTTGGTGATCTTGCTTCGTTTCCACTTTTCATGGATACACCTATTTATGCTTCATCCTGATCAGTTGTAGCTTTATGGCACACTTTCACAACCTCAATAACCCTAGACACTATCTTTCGCCAAAAAGGAGATAGCCCTTTGCAACGAAAGTTTTTCCAAATCCTTCTTCATATAAGAAATGTTGAGGATCTCCATGATGATTGGGAAGAGCTTATGAAATAAACAAATAAAATTCTCTCAGCCATAGAAAGACAACAATTTAATGTTGCTACACATTTGTTTGCGACAAATGACTTGGTCGCATTCCACAACAAAAAATGATCAAATAGTTAAATTTACCAATAGCCATTAGCATTGCTTGGATGACTCAGTAGTAAGCATCTGACCATGGAGATGACGACCAACTTCTCCTAGAATTGCTACTTTGTGTTGGTGAACAAGTGATGCTAACAACAAATTTTTGGATTTAAGCTGGCCTCGTCAATGGATCCCTTGGTGTTGTTATGACTATTGTGTATAGTCCAGATTCTAAACTGCCAAACCCACTTGACTATGTTGTTGTTCTCTTCAAAAATTACATTGGCCCACCATGGGATCCATAACATTCGAGAGAAATCCCCATCCTAGCTATAAGTTGGGGGAGTCGAATACAAATTCCACTCACTATGGCATGGGGAATCACAATACATAAAGCACAAGGCTTAACATTAGATAGGGAAAAAATAAACATAGGTACCAAAGATAGGCAAGGGTTGAGTTTTACAACTATTTCACGTGTAAAATCAATTGAAATACTTTGTATTGATCCACCTTTCTCATTTGATAGATACTCTAGGTTTGGCACTAATTGTTGATGTTGGGGATTTGGATGATGAGGATATGGAAAGTAGCAGGGAGAACGATCCCTTGGCCCCTCCTGCTTTTGCCCTTGTTGGTTCTAAAACCACTGCTCCCCAATCCCTTTCTTGTCGGAATGCCCTTATGGGTTTTGCTCCGCCTTCTTGTCCTAATCCATAGCCTTCGCATGATTGCCCTATCTTGGGTTTTGTTTCGCCGTCTTATCTTAATCCCCAGCCGTCTCCTAGTTTCCCTACCCTAGGTTTGGTCTCTGGTTTTAAAGGTACCTTGGTTACGAAATTAGTCTCATACTCTGGGAATTCTATGGAAATTCTTTCTGATAAACCTATGGTCAGTAAAGAGTTGGCCCCTAGTGCCCCTGCGTCTGGAAGATTTGTGAATGCCCCTAAAGATTCCCCTAATTAGGATGAAATAAATTCTACCCAGAATAACCTCAGGCGTGAGGACATAATGAGTGTGGCGAAAAAAAGTATAGATGGCCTTTTCACTATTCTTAAGTGGACCCAGAAGGAAGCTTGCGATTTGAATGGCCGTAATAGAGATCTCAGCAATAGAGTCATGGAATTGGAGCAGAAGATTAGCTGGAGCTGTAATGAGAATGAGGGATAGGACACCCCCTTACCGAGGAAAAGACAACAGTCGTAGGAGGAAAGATTGACTAGGCTCGAGTGCAACATATCCAAGATTGACCAAAATATTAGGGCCACTATGGCGAATAATTACAAAATTGCTAGGCACAATGCCATTATCATCAATGCTATGGTGGAAAAGTTAGAAAAAAATCAAAAGGGCTCGCTGGTCGTGGACTTGGATGTGGACAGAGGTTGTAGCAGATCTGTTGCTGAAGGGATTTTGACTTGTACCTAGGCTAATATGAAGAGGAAGGCCCCTTCTTCTCCACACACGGTTCAAATCCTCAAGCAGGGGTTACAGGATATGAATGAAGTTGAAAAGGAAGCCGAGGAGTTGATGAACACCTTGGAGTAGTGCTGCGGTGGTTGTTTCTGGTTTTTTGGCTGTCCTTTTTTCTAGACCCTGTTGTCTCTTTGTGCTGTCATTTCCTTTTTGGGAGAACTGTCTGTTTGGTCGGACTCTTTATGCTCTATCTTTGTTTGTTTTAACTCTATGGTTTCAGGTCCCTGTAAAACCTATTTTTTCCTTTTCAAAAAAAAGTACACTGCTTGTCTCTATAGCAAGGAAACATGCCTCGGGCAATGCATTCCTTTCCAAGTGCTTTTGGTTCCAGCTGATAGGCTGACAAACAAAAAAGGCTCCAAGATAATTATTCTTGCATCTACCCCAACTTGTATGCCATCACCTCTTCAAAAAATTTCTAAGTTGTATCTTTAAAAGCCATACCAAGTAATAATTTGTGTAAAATGGATATAGTGCCAAAGATGCACAAAGATACCACACACAAATAACTAGACACCACAACTTGTATAGGCCAATTCCATTTTTTGATGATTCTATTCTATTAAATTTCCGACTTCTTCATCTAAGATTTCATTGTGCAATGATTTTACTATATGGCATTCAAACCAATACACTCTTTTCTATATTCCATTTACCTATCTTTGCTTAAGTGTTTCAAAATTCCATGAAGTCAACTATTTATTGGCATACCTATAATTATCTTACAACTGATTTTAACATATAGTGGTGTAAACATATAGTTACAGTTGTTACACATTAATAGATATGCAAATACAAACAACTCCATCTGTTTAAGATGCATAGAGATTGGAACCAACAATAACTAGAAAAAAAAAGTTCTATAAGTAAATAATATCTTTGTAACATTCCAATATATTAACTTTTATATGCACATGTTGTAGATGCATTCTTAGAAAAAATTTCTTCCATTTGATTAATGAGTTTGAAATCCTCCAACGATGTTGTGTTTTATGTTCTGATAGCCTATATACCTTGACTTCTCACATACCTCCTTCGTGCTTTCCTTCCAAAACTTTAATTGTCTTCCTGTTATCTTTTGTATTGGCTTTATTTGATTCAAATTGCTACAAATGTTCTCCTACAAAATTCTTTTCTCGCCATTTCCCTCTTTCACTATTCCTATATATTACATTCATAAATATATAGTGTTGTGTACATTGATTTACTTTTTTGTGATACTCGATAAAATTACATGTTATTTGTCCTGGCTTGCTTGAGCATGTCCACAATGACCATGGAGTTTATTTCCCTTGCGGTTTCCTCATCATGCCCCACTCCAAAACACAAAATGGTAGGTGTTTGCTCATATGGCAGTTGATAATATTCATTGTTCTAATATAACGATATGAATTGTTTTGGTTGCCTTGTGAAATGAAAAACTCTGGTGTGGGTGTTGTCATAATAGTGGTTTACAATTCCTGAGAGGAACGAATTTTAGTTGAAATCACATATTTTTAGAAAATATAATGATTTAAGCCTTAAAAAGTTCCATTTTAAGGATTCCAATTGAAGAGGGTTTGATCAAATCACCTTAATCAAACCCCCTTGGATAGAACCTCGCTAGTTTTAAACCATACCTATAAATGCGTCTCCTTTACACCTATCAAAATGCTGATAAAAAATCACTTTTGATTTAGATTTTAGGGGAACAAATGAATTCATTTAAAATTTATTTCAAATGATTATGGTATTACTCAGAACAAGCTATCCAATGAATATAATTTTAATATGTTTTGGTTTTGATATGTATTTTTTTTTTAAGTTTTACTAAACATAGGTTTTTCATCGAAAATGAATTTCTTTGTTCTTCACATGTGGAAAAATAAAAGATTATAAAAAAAAAAATGAAAAATATGAGTGCACCAAATATTGAAGTCCTTGATCCAACAAAAAATAAAAATAAAATTTTTGACATATACAAAAAAAGTTACGTGTTATATAGTTGCGCTGTGTTTGAATTATAATTCGTTTGACTTTGAAACTTCATTAAGGAAAAAATATTCAATAAAAAACTATCTAACCAAGTGGAAGCACTAGATATCAGAGTTACAAATCTAAATTTGAAAGAATTAGAATTGTATCCTTTAGGAAAAAAAAAACGCTTATGCATTATGTGTGTCACTTTTTTAAAATGTTGTTTTCTGAAAAAAATCTATTTTCGTGGGAAATGGAAAAAGAAGTGCAATTTGATTCCAAAAATTTTGAAAAAAATATTTTTAGAATCTACAGAAAAAATTTGATGAGACTCTAGTTTGTACCATCTTCAAATTCCTCACAGTTTAGCCGCTATAGGTGCCTGAATGTGAAGATTTAGTTAAAAATAATAATTTCAGTGTCCAGTTTGGCCAAAAATTGTAAACCACTATTATGGGATCACCCGTGTTTGTTTCATACTAGACCTATCAAAGAAACTGATATGCACCTCCCTTGTGTACCAGTTTGGAGAGCTCCCCAGTTGCCCCCGTCCACGGCCTGTGATACCTTTGCTACTGTTCTTTTAGTGGGCCATTCCACAATGGCTTTTTCCCATTCCTTATCTAATTTCACACATTTATTTTGATATAACAATACAAAATTTTTCTTTGTAGTTGTATGATGTTGTGCTCAATACAAAGATAGATCAACAAGCAAATATGCAGCCCATGTATTCAACAATTGGTGCTGGAAAGATGCCCACAACTCTAATTGTAAACAAGGTTTGTTTTACATATTTATATTTCCGTATTTTATACAATCAATTTTCCCCTCCCTCCATGGCTACATACACTATATATATTTGTTGCTTTATATAAACAACCATGCACATATTTTTACATGTACTTGACTACAATAGTTCTTCTCTTTCTATTATATCTTAAACCCATGTTAAACATATTAATACAAGATAAGCAATTTGCATAAGAATTGAGCTATGAATTAAAAATTCAACTTATACTCTTTTCTAGTCAACCTAAACAAATAAAAAAATTCTAAAAGAGTTATTAGAATAATACTTCATAGCCATAAAACTACTATTAATCTGCAATTGCTCCTATGTTAATGGCTATAACACAAAAAGTGCACAAAGATACTTGCAAACAAGAAACAAATAGCAGGGTACAGACTATTGATGTCCATATTTCCTGGCAACATCAACAACATTTAACTTTAATTTTTCAATGAAGGTTGAATATTTTTATTTGCATGGAATGGTGACACATATGTAGACACATATATACACTCTGTGCATCTTTGGTGCTATACACATTTTCTACAATTAGACCCTTTAAATCCCTCTAATTGATTTCACTTCAAATCATTACAAAGAGGACACTATAGATTCCAAATGGCTACATAATTTATTCTTCCCTTTTCCTATATAGATTTTCACATTCATTGAGCTGCCATGGTTTTCATTTTGCTTTGATTCCAACCTTCTTTGTAGTGTGCTAACAAATAGAGGAATTCTATAACAACAAGTGCATTATCTGCCATTGAGTATTATAGAAAAATGGGGAAATTGTAATAGAACTATTAGTAAAACATACATACATATATTTATCCATACATACATATATATGTACAGGTGCAAGTAGACATGCATTAATCTTTTCAAAGACTTCAAAATATATTTTCCTTAACCATTCTATCCATGTGTTGTGATGATATGCATTTTCTTTCATTGCACTTGTTTGTATTATTCTAATACCACTTTTACAAATTCTCTATTACTCTATACTATTTAGTACGACACAACGCATGTGGAATTTTTAATGAGGTTTGTGGGGTTATACTCTTTTTTACATGGGTGTTTTGCATAGATGATTAATTTATTGTTAATGTATTCTTGTTATATCTTTTTCAACAGGGCTTTCATCAACCCAACCATGAATAGGATTTACTATCTAATAGCTCTTTTATAATTCATGCTTTTCAACAAATAGACAAGAGTTGTTTAGGTATTTTACTGATAGCCTAGAGCTTACCTCTTAAACAAAGGATCTGCCTAAATCTTCTTCATTGGTCAATAGACATAGATAACCAAAACCATAAACCAATGGAAAACAAATTACTAACCCTCAACATATTTTCTAGGGAAAGAAAGGACATTTAATTGCAATTCCTCCATCCATACAGAACCATAATCTCTTTCAAATCTCCATAATCGGTATAACGACAAAGATACAAACATTTGACAAGAACACATAGACAATAAATTAACCATCTATGCAAACTACTCATCTAGCACGACGTACATTATATATATATTGCATCTATATATATAGATATATACATATATCAATATACATGTATACACATATATACATTTATACATATACTAGATTACATGTATATCTACATGGATATATACGTGTATATGTATATTGGGTACTTTGCATTAATGATTAATTTATTGTTCATGCCTTTTAGTCTCTTCTTATTGTTCCTTTTGATAGCAGGTTGGAGGGTTTTAACACTCATGTGTTGCAAAATCTGTGAGGAAGTATATTGATTAAATTGCATTGTCGAAAGACTCATTGAATTTGTTGAACTTTATATCTTTAGCTGATACACTAATTGTTCGAAGTTTCTATTTGCTAAGAACAAACCTCTGACAATGCAACTAAATAAACCTATTTTCTTGCATATTTTAGACCACATATTTATAATACCAGAATGCCTATTCTCACAATGCAACTGAATCAAAAATATTTTCTTGCATATTTTGATGTATACTTTCCCCATTGCTACATTCTCTGCTTTGTGCATCTTTCCAGCATTCTAATTCATTTAAGTGGAAATCCTTAGAAATAGGTTGTTGTACATTGTTAATCGCTAAGTAAGTTATTCTTCTCTTTGCATATATAAATTTTCACATTGATTAAACTACTTCTTTGTACCATCCTAACAAATAGAGTAATTGTATATGCTAAGTGTTTGCTCGTCCAAGCCCTAATGCATTTTGATGTTGTTGTACTATGGTGGTGGACAAAGTAAATGCGGTTGGTCGAAGTAAATGCAATATTGAATGTAGAAGTGTGGGAAAGTGTATTTTGATTAAGTTGCATTACATGTATATATATATATATATATCTATACATACATATAATATATGTTCACATGTTGCCATCCAATATATGTATACATGTATAAATATGTATGTAAATGTAATATTGAATGCTGGCGTCTGGGAGAGTATACTTTCATGAAGTTGTATTCTTGGAAGACCCATTGTGGTGTTGCTTTGATAACACACTATTGTTAAATTCGCCGCATTCGGCTCCGCCTTTTGCTAGGTTGGAGGCTATTCAAACTATTGGGATGCATAATCAGTAAGCCACTTTGCTTGGGTATTTTACATACATGATTGATTTATTGTTTATATCTTTCGTTCTCTGCTTATTATTTGTTTTCATAGAAGGTTTTAGGTTTTGAACACTGATGTGCCACGTAAGTTCCAAATTTTTCAACGCTCCAACAACTCAATCCAATTCTCCTTCTATTTCTCAAGCATAACCAACAGTACATGTAAGTACAAAACTTCTCCATAATCATTAAATAGATCCTGTGACCATCTTGCAAATATTATTCATTGTTTCTACTTTCTAATTGTGTTTATTGATTTTTTCTATATATTTACTAATCTTTGATCCTCCCTCACTCATCTTCTTTCCTCGTCCATTGACATACCTTTCTCTTCTATTTGCAGGTGTTAGGCTAAAGCATAGATGAGAATTCGAAAAGATGGAACTCCACAAAATTTCCAGTGGGAATTTCATATTGCTCTTGCTTGGGGGTTTGGCTAGGGTCCTCAGGGCTCCATGATACCAATATGGAAGGGTGGATAACGAGCATGGGTTTTTTGTTTTTCCTTTTCATTCCATATATCTTTTCTCACATAGATACATGTATAGAAAACATGGTTTGTAACATGTTTCTTACGTACTACCAAGTGGTCACATCTTTAGCTTATGTGCTATTTGTTTGAAGTTTCTATTTGTTGAGAAGCCAACATTTAATTGTGTAGTATGTGCAACATATGTATAGTGCGAAAATGACACTTTTTTAGAATGTAATTGAATCAATATACTATCTTGGATATTTTATACTGAACTTTCCCCTGCTGCAACACTATTAATTTTGACTCTCCAATTGCACTATACAATCATTCATTTAAAATTGAATTTTTCTATTCTCAATTATGTTGTAATTTGTAATACTTGTGCTCTATGAAAATGTTTATTGTGGTTTCTGGCTCATCTTTGATTTACCTATAATTTTTAACTATTCTTTTAGGAGTTGTTTTACAATTTCCCTATTTTGTCTATAGTATTTAGTGGAAAATAATCTAGGTTGAATCTTCAATTGGGAAACCAATTGTTAGATACAAATTAGTGTCACTGCTTGTCTAGATAACAATGAATTACAAGTGGAGATGTCTATAGCTAATTTCCATCTCTCATTAAGAAACATATGCATACTAAAACTTTAATTTCCAAAACTATAGAAATATACTAATTATGAAAAGCAATCAATATTGAACGTCTTCCTCTCATGGAAAAATGTTTACTTTTTTTGTCCAATTTAAAAAAATATAGACATACGTGATGACCCTTACAAAAAACTTCCATAAACTTCAAAATTAAATGATTAATTGATTCAATAGGATACATGAAAAGTGACAATATACATGTGCATCTGTTGCCATTAAATATAAAATTCAAATATTCTCGCTAGAAGAAACAATTATTTTAAATTTAATATTTAATTTAATTTTTAAGTTCCCACTTTTAAACAAATTTAAAAATTCATTTCCAAATTTTCTAATAGTATTAAATAAAATTTAAACAAAATGTTCTTCGTGATTACTTGATTCATATAATCTAACTCATTTGTTTCATTCACAGTCACCTTTCCATGCAAATAAAAAGCTTCAAGCCTCCTCACCACAAAAATTCCCCGCCGCAATAGACCCCTATCGGCTGATTCTCGCATGCCTATGCATACAACTACTAGTTATTTCTATACTACCAACATTCAAATATAGATTAATCTCTTCTTATTTGTGTGCATCTTTATCAGTTTATCACACATAACACCTAAAGAAAATGTATTTTCCTTACAATTATACTATGAATAGTTAATCCAGCTTGAGCATAGTAAAAGAAACCTCTAAATGGCATATCGCAAAGTTCCTCTCTTAAGAATTCTGAAAGCCCGGGAAGAAAAAAAAAAATTACAAACACATTTTTTTAAAAATGAGGAACGTTAAAAATTTTCTGTCAAACTGTAGCTTAAGATGTGGTCTGGGTCATTTATATATCCTAAAACTGCAATAGGTCGATTACTTCTATTTAACATAACATGATAACCTTTTTAAGAGTTTAGTTCCTGATGAACTACTTTCGTCAAGGCATAGAGATTACTCTGTAAATTTATGAATTAGTAAAAGTAATTATTGACAAGATATGCTAAAGGAAAATAGCCACTATATATTTGGAATCTCTGTATGTGAAGGCAGGGTTGCAGGTAAGAACAAAAAAAATCTTAGATAAGATATTTTGAAGAATTTATATGGATGTGAATAAGAGTGCACTGTAGAACCTTACACTACAAAGGATATCCTTGGCCTTATTTCATACTCACCTACATTCAATGAACTTGATAGATTAAAATTAGTCTATGTTCAATGCATCTAGTCTTTTACTTCTTTTTGTCCACAAGATCTTACATGCTTCCTGCGTAGCCCTATATAACAAGCTTGCATCCTTGCCTCTAAAAAGGCATACAATGAACTAGGAAGGCACTTGATCAATATTTGTGTTTGTTTTGGTCTCTCTGAGTTCCTCCAACTCCTTCAGGAAAATAACTTCTATTTCTTGAAGTAATTATTTATTTGCTGAAGAGTTTGGAGGAACTCTGGGAGTCGCTGAACATTTTCTGAGATTTATGGAATTCTCTTCAGTGAAAGCTTTAATGTTCTAGAGCATCTTTAATTAAAATCGAGTTATCACATATAATTACTTAGTCATTGCTATGCTTAAAAAATATTACATATGTGTTTTAGTCATGGAGTGATTTAGTTGAAACAAACTGAGAGTGTAGAAGCCATTTCTTGGCCTGCCGTAATTAACATAGAAATTATTGTTACCTCAAAACCGATTACAGTGTTTACTGTGTAATTCATTTGTTTCCAGTGAATTTTTTTTCACATGGTTACATTATGAATATTTTACCTGGTAAAATTTGTATAATTTACTTTTTAGGTTATGCAGGTGAAGCCAGGCAAGAGGTGGTTTAAATTGTGGACATAAGTAAACTTTTTTTTAAATTCTTTTATCAAGTTATTGTTCCATCTTAATGTAGTGTTTATTATAAATTTTTATACTTACATTAGCAGGTAAATTATCAAAGTATCAATAGAGGTTAACACCAGTAGCTTAACTGATGGCAACATAATGCAACAAATCAAAGCATAGACAACACCAATTATTCATTTTCAACACCAATATCCTTCAACATATATAGTTGACATCAATGACAACACCAATCTGCACATACTTGTAAAAATTTTCTCACATCCAACTGGTCATTTTGAATTCAAAAGATTGTAGTGACTATTGAGGTCTCTTGAAATTATATATATCTCATTTTGGTCTGAATAAAAGGTTGATTTTAGAGGAAAACATATCCTTTCACAAGATTGTCATTTTTTCTATTCATATTCTCACAATACTATAGGTTTTTCACACCAAGTATTATTACTTGATTTCTTAATTGAATACAGATTATCTTTTGATCGTTCAAACTTTACTTCCTCTACCATCCACATCCCTTATGCACTATCCTTGATTATTGTGAAGGTTTTTGATGGAATCAAACATATTACGACATTGTTTGTAAGAAGAATTATTTAAAATTTGGTTCTACTTTATATTAGCCTCGCAAATGTAATTGTGTTGTAAGAAATTAATAGTGTTTAGTTCAAATCAAAAGTTGAATATTATTACATATTTGAATTTCTTTTAAAATGATGTATTTTTTTTTAAATGACATCTTATTTCAAATTTGTATGTACAATTTATGAAGAATTAGATAAAAAAAATCTAATGAAGCTATGAATTCATCATAGGAAGTGGCTAACGTGAAAAAGTCCCATCTTTCTTGGAAGTGATTTTAAAAAACAAATATTTAACACATTTTTTTATTTTATTTTGAATGGTCATGAGCATCCTTTGGCATTCCACATTTCATTTTCTTGAATTCTTCTTCCTATTCCTCCTCGGTTTTAGGTTTAACTTATTTCATGCTTAAGAATTTGTAACTCAGTTGTTGGAAGTATTTGTGAGTGGGAGTATTTGTCATATTTTGACTGTATTTTTGGAGAGTTGCAAATTACTCATGGGGAGAGTTTTGAAATGCTTCACAAGAATCTTAGACAATCTAAGAGCTTTCATCATTAATATATTGTTATTTTGGAGTACTTTAAATTAGTTTATCACATTTTGAAGGATTTTTACTCACAATGAATTTTTTTCATGTTAATTAATTTGTCTCCATTTAGATTATGTTTTAACTCTCTATAATTTATATTCCTTGTTTAAATTAATCTTGAGCTCAAAATTAATTGATTATTACTCTAAAAATTTATTTGATGCAGGAGCATCCAGTGGTGTAAGGGCAATCTTTGCATCACCCAAAAATAGTTAAATTTCAAGTTTCTCAGTTTTTAGATGTTTTTACATTTTTGGATACCCTTTTCGTCATAATGAAATTCCCAATTTACGGTTTTTATTTTCTATTCCTGAGTTGAAAGATATTGTAGTTTTAGTTTCCCATATTTTCACCTGAAAATCTTCCGAGTTAGATTTGAGGCACTTAGAGTTCTCGGAATAGCCCCGAAACTTGCCGAAATCGGCATAGCCAATTTAAAGCGCGTTATTGACTTTGAGACCTTTCCAACGGTTCAAATAGTTCGTGAATCGGAGTTCCGGATCAAAAGTTATGGCCCTAGGAAGTTGGCGCACTTTCTAGAAGATACAATTGCAAATGCTCTTTTGAAATTTGAACTTCATATTGTAAATTTTCGGCGCCAAACCGCCTAAACTCAAATTTGAATGTTGTTTTGGCTCCAAACTAATGAGGAGCTCTATTTATGGGCGGGTTTCTAATTTTTGGGTAACTTTTTGGGGACAAGCTCGCATATGGGGAAAGGGTTATTTTGTAGCTTTCTGTAACTTGCATGTGTTGTAGAACTTGGGGATTTGAGATCCTCTGCATGTAAGAAGCTCCATTTTCAGAATAATAAAATTATTCTCTTGTTTGTGGGTTATTTTCTAAGTCTCGGGCTGCGCCCTCATCATTATTCTATTTAAAATTTCATAAAATATATTTTAGATTTCTTATGGCCATTCTATCTTGTGCATTTGGATGTTTGTGTAAAGGAATAATAATTATACACTCCACAACCTTTCCCTAAAATAAAGTACCCTTAGTGGTCCACATTGAATGTATCTATTCTTTACTTTTGCTCGATGTACAATCTCAATACAAAAAAATGGTCCAAGTTCAATGCATCTAATCTTTTGATCTTTGTAGCCTTCCTCTTATTTAGATATATGCTATGAAGAAAACTGATATTGAAAATGATCGGGAGGATTTACAGTCACTGAAGGTTTTCCTATTAAGAATGAGATTTATTGTATCCCTTCTTCATTGAAGGTTAAAAGCTCTTAGAAAACTCAAATATAGATCAAATTTTGTCCATATACCAGATGCTAATGTTTTAGTCTTTAGTATTCTTAGAAAAAATTATATATGTTTTTATTATTAGAACTGATTTAGGTATGAAACAAGCTGGATGTGGAGAAGCTAGTTCCTGTGCTTCTTTTCCAAATTTCCTTGGAATGCTCTATATTTACTAAAGATATGTGATATGGAAATTACGTTGTAATAGTTGTGTTGTTTTCTAGATACCGATTATTCTTTTCATTGCATTTCATTTTGTTAGCAGTCTAAACATTGGTATATGGTTTTCAAATGGTATATAAAACTAAAATTTGGTTAGTTATGTTAATGGTTTTTTGGTTTGTTAGTGAAGTTGAATGATTCTGAATGAATTTATCAAGATCAAGTCTTGCTGAGTACAAGACCCCATCATCTTGACAGATGAGATTGGGATTGTGTATGGGAAACTTTGATAGAAGAAATACCTCCCAATCCTTGACTCTAGACTCAAACAATTTCAACCTAAAATACCCATAGAAAAACAAAATGCAAATCTGTATAAATTTTAAATTTAGACATCCAAAGAATTTGACAGTGGAACAAAATCTGGTTCTAGATTTAGAAATTTCATTTTGCTTAAAACAAGATCTGGGCAATTTTAACTCTTAATTGGAATTGGATCATACTGCTGTGATTTAATATAAGATACGGAAATTGGGGATGAGTGACTTGCAGACATAGCTAGATAGTAAACATTGGTAATGTGTCCAAACTAAAGTCACAATCTTTTCGTAACTCAAAGAGAGGCATCACACAACTAAAAGAAAGAGAGACCGTATCTGACGAAAATTTATAAATAGCAGCAGAAGGAAATTGATTGTGTGTCGAAGAACTTATCAATTGATTGTAAATCTACCGGTGAGAATGTTATGTTTATAAAAAGTTTATTAGAAATATTTTTTACAGAAACCAAAAAAATAATAATTGTAAATACAATTTATAAATTTTTTGTTCTGAATTGTAAGTTCCTAACGACCACACCAATACCATTTGTCATAAAGATTTGAATGGTATCTGCAAACCCTAAAAACCTTTCCGAAATAGTTACATCATGGTCATTTCAACCCGAATGCACAGTTGCCTTACACATTTCAATATTATTACATTATACCACAAGCCATTCATCACTCGACAACACTATCAAATATAATACAAAACCACACAATAACACTCAATCTGTTCTTTTTTAAGTCTTTACAGACACTGCATCCAGGTAATTACATCAAACAGCTATTGTAAGACAATAAATCAAATCTTCATAAATAATTTAGGATAAATAAATGTAAACAAGTAATAGAAAATGAATTGTTTTAGATGAAAGAGTTGGGGGTTTAAAAAATTAAGATCTAGAGCATCTAAAATTGTCTCGTAGGTCATTTCCATTATGAGGTAGTGACCTTTATCCGTTAGATTTGTCCTTTAACTTGCATAAATGAATTTTGATTATATATTTCATCTTATTGTCTTAAGGCCTTTGGCATCTGGATAAAAAATAAAATCATGATGATGTTTGGACCTATGATAAAAATTAGTGGTGTTGACAATCAATGTTTTTTGAAGCAAGAATGCAAGTAATTTTGGTGTGCAAAATGATTCTATGCGATTAATACTTGATATTTGGTGTAAATGAAATATAGTGTGATCAATATGATAATTTAGCCTAGTGCAAGAACTAGGGTTCTAGCAAGTGTTGATAGAAGACCTAATGTATAAAGTTACAAAATTATTAATGATTAATTATTTCAAATAGGTAGATGAAGAGGGATTGTCTTAATGATGATTGCAATAGTGGTCATTATGATTTTGAAATGAATTAGTTGTGATGTCCTTTAATATGTGACTTAGGTACCCAATTTGAATGGTTTATCCTAGTAAATGATCAATAACAAATAATTAGAAGATTGTTAGATTCAACCCAAGGGGAAATTTAAATTTTGAATAGGAGAGTCTTGAATACATTCTACACAAATGATGTGGTTAATTTTCTCCACAATGAATTTGGCCCTAGGATGTCAATTAATAGTCTAAAATCTAAAGAATTCCAATAGGTTTATGTTCTATTTAGGTCAAAGTGGGTGCCAAAATAGGCATCATATTGAGGAGAGTTATTTGGCTTTAGTGAGTGGAGCATATTTTTTCTGATGCGCTTCCTATTGAGGTGGAGTTCCTCGGAGAGTTGTTTGGTGCTATGGGTTGGGGGAGTTGTTTTGTGAGGACTTTTGATGCCCATGTTTCTAATTTTTCTTGTTTTCCTTTTGAGGTGGTTTACAAGGAATGTGTTGGGGTTTGGTGTAAGCTTCTTCTTATAAGGAGTTGTTGCTGCCCTCTCTACCCAACTTTCCCTTTGGCTGCTCCTATGGAGGTTGAGTACTCTCTTATTGAGGAGGAGATGTTTTGTGCTGTTGGTATTGGGTGTTGTTGTATGAGGGCTCCTGTTACTAGTTTTTGTTTTTTCCTTGTCTTCATATTGAGGTGGATTTCAAGGAATTTGATGGGATTGGTATGATTAGTGATGGGTTCTATTTTCCTCATCAGTCTTTGATGAAGATGAACATTGCTTGGGAGTGGTTGCTAGTTTGAGAATATTGAAGGGATTATGGATGTGCATTTTAAGACTATTTTTATCCTATTGAGGTTGAGAAATAGGGAGGGTTTAGGGTCATATTTCCTACTTGGTGGGATATGGGATCTACATCTATTTTACTAATTGTGTGGTTAGGGAGTTGTTGCTTCCCTTTCTCTATCTGGGTCTACATTCTCCTACTCAAGAGGGTTTTGAGATCAATGAAGGAGATCCATTCTTGTTTATATTTCCTTCTAAGCACTTGTAATGATTTTATCTAGTTGTAATCTAGTGCTTGCTCTTTTTCCTTGCTTTAGATCTACCTTTGTTATGTAGATTTTCTACTGTTAGTTGGTTGTTGTTTGATCCTTTGGTGTTTGCTTGTGTTCCATTTCTTTGCTTTGTACAAGGTTATGGTCCCTTTCAAAACCCTACTTACCTTATCAAAAAAATGATAATGGTTTTATGGAAAATAAGCATCACCACTATAAAGTATTTGATAAAAAATATGAGTACTATGAAACCATAAATGAATGTCTCAACTATTGTCCACTTGTCATTTAATGAAATTAGATATCATTAAACTGCATGCTCCCTTCAATCTAAGGTCGTCGATTGATAATTTTCTCATAGCCAATTGGAAGAATCTTTGATTGAAGGCCTAGAAAATTATAAATGGGTTAGTTATGCCCTATCCCACCTCATTTTTTAGTATCAAAGACCTCTAATCAAAGGTCCTTAAAATAAAGTTTCTTGTGTAGCATCTATGTGACATCAATTCCTTCCAAGCTATATTTTAGGATTATTTTGATCATATCTTTCATGATAAAATAAATCCATCATGACAAAATTTATATAGATGTAGCCATTATAGTAAGCATTTTGAATAATATAAGTTGTCATATATTTTGTGTCATAACTATATTTATAATTTCCTATTTGTTGAACATGTGTTGTTAATCTACCAAGAAATTCTTAGAAAAGGTGATAAGAGTGAGATTTCACCTCTAATTATCAAGGCCTAGTTAAAAAGGGCTATAAAATAGGAAGAATTACAATGAATTTTAATGGTACAATGAAAACCATCACATTCTATGACGAAGATTGAATATTTTGTAAAATAACTACACAAATTGAATTCATGGGTCATCTCAAACCAACTTGAAATAGTTATGGAATTTTTGGAACCTAAATGAGATAAATATGAGGTCTTTTAGTGTATATATAATGAATATACACCCATTTAATATACACGTAAAAATGTAATTATATATAACATTTTACTACTGTAAAAATATGTACAAGAAATAAAAAGGAATTTATTGCTACTAATCATCCCCATGAGAAAATTTCAAAGAAAATAATATTATGCAAATGAAGTGCATAAATTTTCAGTGAGGAGGGGTGGGCCAATAATATTGTTACCAATTACTAAAATATATAGAAAATTATCCTTTATACCATTATATATAATTCAAGGGGAGAGAAATAGCCAACATACCCAATTCCTACTTTATGCACAAGGCCATGCATTATTATTTGGGAGTTTTTTTATAATAATGAATAATTAAATTATTCATATGTTGAATATGTGTTAATACACATTATAGATGTTTCAAGAAGAAAATAGATATGTTGAAATATTTTGATTTGTTGTGAGTCACTTTAAATTAGGTGCCATTTTATATTTGAGGTTTGTATGGAGTTGTTGAGCTTCATTAAAGCTATAAATTTAACCGCCTTCAAATTATATAAAAAAACAAAGAGTTGTGAAGCTATTGCTCTTCTATTATTGCATTAGATAAAATAGCCCATTAACTTCTATTAGCTAGTAAGCTTCTTAGTAGTGTTGTTCAAGGAGGCATTATCAAGCGTGGTGAGAGGGAATTCTATTCACCAGTCCTATTATAATTTTACTAAAGCTATAAATTATAATTACCTTCTAGATAAATAAAAATGAGAGAGTTATGCAACTATTGTTATTCTATTAAATTTATAGTGGTAGGTGGACTCTTGTGTAAAATTTAATACATTGTGGTGTAAACTTTACAATTGTTAATTCTCATGATATAGGAAAGCATGCAACTCATGCTAAATAAATGCAGTGGTTTGCGAGTTAAATGTGGTGAGGTGCCATTAAATTTGATTAAAAATTCATAAAATATAGTGAGGTAGATGGTTAAAACAATTTTATATGAACATGTATCATGTCAATTTGTTGACATAAACATGTATCATATCAATTTGTTAGAAAACTAAAAATCCACAATACCCCTTTTTAACCCAAAAATAATTATTTT
This sequence comes from Sequoia sempervirens, assembly GCA_007258455.2. Taxonomy (NCBI): domain Eukaryota; kingdom Viridiplantae; phylum Streptophyta; class Pinopsida; order Cupressales; family Cupressaceae; genus Sequoia; species Sequoia sempervirens. The sequence continues at coordinate 66,405,532 of VDFB02193867.1, forward strand.
TTCAACATTATTTATAATATATATTTGAGAGACCATAATGATCATGGAACAAATGATTTAAATTGTCCACAATATTAATTAGCTGATAGGATATTTTGTTTGAAGTTTCCACCAGGGTTTTCGTTAGCCCAACCGCAAATTGGATTTGCCGGCTTTGGGGGTTTGTCAGTCAACGTAACGGGGGAGGTGAATGGTAAGAGTTTGTTCATGGGGTTTTCCTCTGGCAACGTGGACCTTCACAAATACATGTGTTGGTGGTGGTGGAGGTGGTCTGCTCGAAAGGCGGAAGGTGAATGGTATGTGCTTGCTCGCCTGAGGGTTAATGCATTATGTGGTTGTTCTATGATGGATGCAAATGAAGTAAATGCAGTTGGACAAAGTAAATGCGATATTGAATGTAGTAATCTGGGAAAGTATACTTTGATTAAGTTGCATTATGAAAACATCAATTGTGGTGTTGGTTTCATAGCACATGAATCTAGTAAAAATCATTGCCTTTGGCTCCGTCACTGGTTTGATACCAGACTATTCGGAAACTGTCTTATGCTAGATTGAAAACTGGTGTTCTCTGGAATCTATAAGTCATTTTACATGGGTATTTTGCATGGATGGTTAATTTATTGTCTGTCTTCTTGTCAAATGTTTGGATCTTTGGCGTTATACCCATTGTGGAGATTTGAAAGAGATTATCGTTCTGTATTGATGGAGGAATTACAATTAAATGTTATTTCTTTCATAAAAAATATGCTTAGGGTTAGTAATTTTTTTGCCATTGGTTTATGAAACATATATTTTTGGGTCCCTAATGGCTTCTCTTCCACTTCTAGGGTTTTTCACCTATAAGTAGAGAGATAGGGCCAAAAATGCTTATGTACCACTCAAATCAAGATGTATGCGATGTTACCTAGGATAGATGAAGTAAACTAAATGCAATTGACTAATCTAAATAACTAAAAACAACTACAAAACTGAGATTTATGCCTTGTTTGAAAACACATTGTTGTTTTCAAGAAGGTTAAAATAATGAACACAAATGTATTTTTTAACTAAACAGAAAGTTGTTTCTCTAAATATGTGCACCTAGAAGGCTGTAGAGGACTGAAGAACAATCTAGAAAGCTACTGAAATCTGAAATTGGGTTGACTAGGACTCATTCGCCACCTTAGGCGAATCAGTCCCAGATCAGGACTTTTCTGTACAAAACCTATTTTCTGACAGTCAGGGATCTAAAATTGCATCTGACTCAAATCTGCACCTTAGGATGGACTCATTCTCCATGCATGGAAAATCAGTCCACTTTCTAATTTTTGCAATCTCAAAACTTAGATCTGTACCTTGACACCTGCACAACAAATTTTGATGGAAATTTGATTCTAGATCTCAAAAAATTCCTGCAAAATAGCTTAAAAGAGTTTATGTAATGGGGGTTTGCCTTAGTCAAACCCCTAGATAGGTAATTAAACTTTGGATAGAGAAAAATTTGCATAAACCCTAGCCTTAGATGTGTTAAAAACTAGGAAAAGATGAAATGTACGAATGGCCCTATTCTATTACTCTAGAAAAAGACATGCAAGAGTGATTGAAATGATGCAAGATCTCAACCCTAGAAACCTTACAACACATGAAACATAGGATTGACATGAAAATGCTAAACAAACACAATGCAAACCTTAATCTGAAGATAAAGTGAAAATGGAAGATGGAATCAATAGGAAACCAAATCCTTAGGCATGATTTGGTGGCTTGTTGCACCTCCTCACCCTAGATTTCTTCATGATTCACCATAGTTATCCATCATCAACCCTTTGCAATGTTGGATCTTGACAAGAAAAGTGAGCTTCAAGACCCGCAAAAACCCTAGTTTGCTATCCTAAAACTTCAACTTTTGCTCATGAAACTTGTTGTAGAAGACTTTGCTTTAGAAACTACTCTTGAAGAATGATGATAAGATGATAAGAGATGATAGAGATTGTGTAAAAATGAATTGAAATGTGTATTTATAAGCAAAAACACCTTATTTTATCATTAATTAGACCTAAGAGGCCGACATTCATCAGAAATAAAAGTTAAATTGATTAAATTCTCGCTTAATTTTGAATTTTCCCTCAAAGGGGACTCATTCGCCACCCTTGGAAAATGGGTCCCACCAGAGGGGACTCATTCACCCAAGGTGGCAAATGGGTCCCACTACTATTGTTTCAAGGTGGGTTGTCAGAGTATGATGTCATTAAATGTTGTTTGTCAGGTTTTATGTGATTTCTCATGTGAAATAGACATCTAGATCAAAATTAATAGGTCTAAGGGGCCTATAAATACTATTTTGAAGGAGAAATGATGTGAAGGAACTAAAAAGTGGGTGCAATTCTGCATGAAATTGTCTCTTTTCTGAAGAGGGTCCAATTTTCTACGACACATTTAGCTCCCACTTTAGTGACCATATGACTCTATGTGCATATGTAAGCTAAAGGACTCTAAACATTGCACCTTATGACATAAAAGGGTACTCATTCAATAGACGGGAGAATAAAGCCCCCAAAGTAGTTATCTTCATAGCCTCAATGTTCAGAACCACATCCCACAACACACATTTTTGATTGTCCAAAAAAAGAAATCCTTTTATCTAACTCTTAGGAATCCCATTCGAGGGTAGATGTATGCCCCCCTTTATTTCACTCGCTTTACGAAGGTGGAATCACAGTAGCAATCTAGCCATGTTGAAGGAGAAACACCATATCATAGGGAATTTCCATGTACCATGCCACATGACAATAGGTGAATGATGATGTCGAGTGCAAAATCATGATTCCAATTCATCAAACAACATTGAAAACAGATTGCCCTATCTCCCGTTATGCTAAGTTGAAGAATGGCAATATTATAAGCTCTTTGAAAAGATGATAACATTAGGTTAATATGTGAAAGTAAAAAGAGATGAAAAGTGATTAAAAGAAGTGGATGAAAGTAATTTGTCACTTACTATTCATTTTACCTTCGTGTATCTTGAAAGTGACGAGTAGGAGAAGAACATGGTAAGCAAACAAGATTACACACCTTTGCAACTGGATGATCTTCATGAGCATGTGGTATGCGACAAGCGATATGATGAGGTGAGTTGATTATGCAATTGTTGCTATGTTATTTTATTGTATTTTAATGATTTTTATGCATGAATAGGTTAATTTAGGGTTCTTGTAAAAAAGTTTGCAAAGTGTCCCTTTTTTTTGCAAAGTATCCCTTTTGTTCGCAAAGTGTCTTGTTTCTTCGCAAAGTGTCCCTTTTGTTTGAAAAGTGTATCGCTTCTTCACAAAGTGTCTTGTTTCTTTGTGAAATGTCCCTATTTCTTTGCGAAATGTCCAAAAATGGGTCTAAAGTGTCTATGTCCATTAGAAAATCACACTAGATTAACTTTAGCACACTTCCATGATGAATAATATGAAAATTGAAGATTTTAGATGAAATTTAGAGCATTTTGTGATGATTTTGATAGGTTCACACTCGATCGCAATAATGGCTAGGGGGAAGACAACTGCCATTTTTGAGAGATCTATCACCAACACTATCAATGATAGAGACAAAAAATCTGCAGTCAGTGGGTATCTATTGGGAATAGATGATGCCACCCATGAGATACCATGATGCCATGCTAATGGGTTTGTGCATGTGTTGGGATGCAGATACTTGTACTTTTCATCTTCCCACTAGGGAAATGGAAATCACAGTCGAGGACATACACCACATTCTTTGAGTTCCTATTCGGGAGCATGAGTGTATTTGTAGGGGGATCGGTCATTTCGGGAGAAGAAGAGAGATATGCGGTATTGTTTAGGAGGAATGATACATGATGAGAGAGTCAGAGCATGGATCGAGCTACCTATGCTACTGTACTCTTGAGCTCCTATGGTGAGATGGATTATGATACACACAGTGGCACTAGTACTCAATCTAGATGGACAAGTGACACACTTGGATGGTGGGCTGGTACACCTGATACGAGGTATGTATGATCAGAGGACAGTCTATGCATGGGGTCGTTGCATTCTATCACATTTGTACTATGATCTGGGGTGATTTTTATACCAAGAGATCAATATTATGGTCCATTGTATGCTTCTATAGGTGCGGTGCCTTGAGCATATCACATGTACCAGGCATGTCAAATATCCATGTACTATAGCTTTAGAGTAACGACTAGCATTCGACTACCCTTTGCAATAGTTATGGTAGTATGGTGATTTACACTTTTGGAAAGTGAGATTCAACTAATTGGAGGAGGATGAGATCCTATGGAGACCATATCTACTCACTCCTTAGTGGCTAGATCCCACTGGGTAGTTACAGAGGATGTAGATGGATAGATATCTAGCAGGGAGGCATGACTACGTCGTAGGACCGTTCTATTACAGGCGAGTCATGTGATAGTTTGGATAGGTTCCAACACCACTAAGGGCGTGCCCCTTCATTAGATGATCAGTGCAGAGTGCCTGAAGGCTAGGGGATACTATTTGACTGACTATAGATCATGTTTGTGAGAGTGATTTCAATGATTCAGATCATGACCAGCGACTAGCATCCGATGTTGATGATGTCGGTAGCACAAATGAGTATGAGGAGTCGTGGTCATATGGATGACCAAATCTTATGTTCCCCATGGATTTTCCTCTAGGTGATCAATGCAGAGGCAACAAAATATGAGGGTGATGAGCCAGAGGAGAGAGCAGAGGAGGTACAGTATAGGCCAGTAGATATTTTTACATATGTGATCGATGAGGAGTGCCAGTCTGATGCTAATCCTAACTATAAGGACCAAGATGGAGGAGAGGATGATAAGGAGGAGGAGGATTATGAGGAGGATTACTATTATGAGGAGGAACCACCCTTGGGTGAGAGTGATGAGGTAGCTATTGAGGATCGATACGAGCATGGAGAGTCCTCACATATTTACAAGACCAGATCACAAGTAGTAGCTACAACAGACATGAGCACTCAGAGTCAGAGAGAGGCTAGCACATCCTCCATGCCCCCCAGAGATGAGGAGGTTGACATTCCTCATGTATTTGGAGACATAGGTGATGATATTTGATATTATGCATGTCCTTTAGTGATTTATGCTTTATTTCTGTATATATATCATGATGATGTGTTACTGATTGTCTACATGATCTATCTTGCAAGAGCGATGAGAGACTGGCCAGAGTTCTATCGTTAGGAAGCCATAAAGATAGTGCCAACATCCCTTGAGGAGGATGAGATAGATCCTAACTATGTGACCCCACCAATCGTGGAGGAGGAGCCAGAGTCACTCAGACCATTTGCGAGGCTACGAGTACCGTACGAGAGTGTGAGGAGGTGACTCCGTTAGGCTGAGTGCACTAGAGTCAGCACAAACCTCAGTAGAGGTGGAGAGAATATAGGTACAGCTAGCACAACCATGAGTGGAGAGGGACCAAATGGAAAATGAGTGGCTTATAGCCGTTGGGCGAGTATAGGATCTAGAGTATGCACTTAGACTCTGCAGTTCATGATCAGGGTCACATACGACTGTCTCATGACGTCCAGGGACTAGATCATGAGCACCAAATCCTGAGGGGTCTAGCTCTCATAGACCATTATGATATTGTAGATGATTCTGAGATGTATATAAACTTTGATATATATATAGACATGCACCTTTGATATTATGATGATGTATCTCTTTTATGTGAATGTTAAATGTTATGTGATTTAATTAAATGAATTATGGTAAAACTATTTCATTAATGGCTTCATGGGTTAATAGAACTAATGTGATGTAATGTAAAAAATATTTTAGTTTTAGTATAGATACAACATTGGTAATGAGAAAAAAGATATTGTAAATTAAATACACTAAGAAGGATTTAACTTAACATAATAGGAAAGGGACAAATATAATGAAACCTAAAGAAATTATAAAATGAGAATAATTACCTTAGTGTTTAGGACAAACATAAATTTAGTTGTCGAGAACAAAGCAATGTGAAAGTTAGAGTAGAATCAAACAACTTTATTCAACACTACTATACCAATCATACTATTCAAAGGGGATTAGAAATAATACCGATGCAAATGTATGGCATTAATGGGTTCCCTATGGGGTGTTTTGTCAATCTTCTTTAAGAGATAAGCACCAGACCCAAAATTGGTATCAACTATATAAGGTCCCAACCAATTATGGCTAAACTTATCTTTATCTTTGTTGTCAGCACTAACATTTCATTGATTTTCAATAAGAACAAAATCTCCCTTAGAAAATGATCTAGGGATAACATGAATGTTGTGTTTGCATTGTAATTTTTTGATGTGAGCTTGTAGATGTTCAAGAGTGTTAATGCGCTATTCATCAAGCATCTCAAGTTGATGTAATTGTTGAGCTTTATAAGTGTCATCATCAAAAAGATCTCGGAGAGCAACTCGCAAAGTAGGAATTTCTAACTCCAAGGGCATAATCGAATCAATACCGTAAACAAGGCTATAAGGGGTATTTCTAGTGGATGATCGAATATTAGTTCTATAAGCCCAAAGTGCATAAGATAGTTGCATATGCCAGTATTTATGATTATTGCTAATATTTTTCTTAAGGATTTGCTTAAGAAGTTTATTAGTATTTTTCAGCTTGTCCATTGGATTGTGGATAATATGGTGTGGAAAATTGATGTTGAATGTTGAAGAGTTGGAGAAATTGTTGAACTTTGTTATTCTTAAATGGCATTCCATTGTCTAAAACAATTGCAGAAGGAAGTCTAAAGTGAGCAATTATGTATTCCAATATGAAATGACAAATTACTTCAGCTGATTGTTGAATGAAGGGGGATAGCTTCTACCCATTTTGTGAAATAATCGGTTGTGGTTATGATAAACGTATGTCCAATATAAGGAGGTGATTTTTTTCAATTAAGATCTAATCCCCATACTAAAAACAGCCAAATGGGAACATTGGAACAGAGCTTAGCAGTAGGAGCGTGAATCAAATTGCTATGTTCTTGGCATTTGTGACATCATTTAACATAGGTGAAAAAATCCTTCTCCATATGTCTCCAATAATAAACCGTACAAATAAGTTTTTGTACTAATGAACGACCTCCAAAATGACCTCAAAAAGCACTGGCATGAGCCTATTTGAGTGCTAAAGGCATTTTAGAATCTTTAAGACAACATAATAAGAGACCATTGAAAAATATTCTATACAACAAATTGACAAGGATCACATATTTAGTTGTGAGTTTATGTAAGCACTTTCAAGTATTTGTTGTGGTAGGTTTAGGAATGGCTTCGTCCTTTAAGTAGATATATATTGTATCATACCATTCACACAAAGTTGCTTGATTTATTGTCAAAATGTCTTCTAACTGAGTATTGATCGAGGGTTTCATGATGGGGTGAATAATGAATGTGAAATATGTAGAAGGATCATGTGGGGATATGAGAGAAGTTGCACTCACCATTGCATCCGCATGCCGATTATCTTTGTGTGGGATGTTATCAATGGTAAATGAATCAAATTTTTCTAATAGTTTCATTATAAGATCCTTGTATTTTAATAATTTGTCATGTTTAGTTTGATATGTACCATTGTTTTGTTTGATGGCTAATTGTGTATCGCCAAAGATCTTAATATGTTTAGTGTGAAGAGATAAAGAAGCTTGCAAACTACAATCAATGCATCATACTCAACTATATTATTTGTGCATAGGAAATTTAAATGGTAGGATAAGGGAATAGGTTTTCTATCAGGTGGAATTAGTACAACTCTAGCACTAGAACCTGTTCAACACTTAGATCCATTGAAAAATAATTCCCACAGTTTAATATCAACGGTTAAGACATGATCATTAGGAAAGGAATCATTAGTAGGTAAAGCAAAGGGAGAAGGAGCATCAACTAAGTGATTGGTTAAGGCTTGACCTTTGATTGCTTTTTGTGAAACAAATTTAAGATCAAACTCAGTTAGCAACATCACCCACTTAGCTAAGCATCCGAAGAGATCGGTTTTGTTGAAAAGATATTTAAGAGGATCAAATCTTGTGAAAACTTGTACTTTAGCATTTAGTAAATAATGTTACAACTTACTAGTAGCGAATACATGAGCAAAGCATTGTTTTTCAATTGGTGAATATCATGTTTCATAATCAAGGTGCGACTAATGTAATAAATATGGTGCTCTTTACCATTATCGTCGTGTTGAGCCAACAATGCTGCAAGAGCATGGGTAGATCCGATGATGTACAAGATAAATGGTCTATATGGCACAGCTGGTTGTAAAATAGGTGGAGTAGCTAAATACTCCTTTAGACTCTCAAAAGCCTACTTACAATCCTCATCCCAATCAAAAGGGACACCCTTTTTAAGGAGATGTGTGAAAGGTAATGTGCGATCGGATAAAGATGCTACAAAATGATGAATAGCTTGAATGTGACCTTGTAACATGCGTAACTAAGAAATATTCTTCAGAGGCGGCATGCTAACAATTGGATTGATTTTTTTTGTATCCACCTCAATGCCTCTATGAGATATGACAAACCCTAGGATTTTACCACTATCTACACCAAAGATACTTTTTTGGATTCAATCGCACGCTATATTGTTTGATTCTTTCAAATATTTTATGAAGGACGTTTTTTATAATCCAAGATCACCTGCATGCAAGATGGATACCTATCACATGCAAAAGATATGAAGAATCGAAAAAGATGTTCTCTGTAAACCTCTCTGTAAAAATGCATTAAGAGAATCAATTATTACAAAATGATTAATCCTTATGAAAGAGATCAAGAAACCCTAAAAGGGAAACCCTAAATGAAACCCTAGTGTGCACACTTAATAATTAATTAATAAATGTGCCTAAGTTTAGCTTAAGTAAAAAAGAGGAATAAGTGACTTAATTAATTAATCAATGTGATGTAATTAATTAAGCATAATAACTTATTACTCTAACACCCCCCCTTAAGATGAACTTAGGAAGAAGCTAAAACACTAGAATAAGATGCATGAAAGCAAAGATGGGTCCCGGCAACTAGGCCTGATCAGGTACCCATTTACAAATGCAATAAGGAGTAAGAGAAGGAAAAACCCAGTGGGACAAAACCCCCCTTACAAAGAGATAACATGCTACAAAGAAGCACTGGAAGAACTCTGTAGAGTAACACTGGAACTTGATATAGGCAACCAAGGAAATATTCTTCTGTATACTACTAAAACCGGATGAGAGTCACTGATTGACTCAAGGAATCATGATTAAAGCAACAGAAAACCCGATGCCACGGAACACTCGAAAACTCCAAACTGGAACAACTCTGGAATCTATGAAGCAGCAAGCAATTATTGAATGGTGTATTACTAAAAATGAAGTGCAAAGATGCAAGATGCACTCTCCCAACTGCCAAAACATCCAAGTAATCGCCAAACAACCCATCGGGCCAAATCTGGACTAACTGATAAACCTGGGATAGATACAGAAAAAGCGCATGGACAGCAACCTAGAGCTCCTCAATACCTTTCCGACGCTTCAAACGAGGCAAAAAATGGAGATCGTGGCAAAAAGTTATGAGCTTGGAAGCATAAAAAGTACATTTGACTTCAAATAGCAATAAATGTAGGAAAAAAGTAAAATACTGTAAAATAAACTACACCAAATGAAAGTTCTCGGAACCATCTTTCTGGCGATATCTCGTTTGCCCAATTTTGATACCGTATGCCCAAGTTATGGCCAAAAGAAAAAAAACTGCTCTTTTAGGAAAAACTAGGGTTAGGAGGGCAAAGAGGGCCGTACGTACGAATGATGTCATTATGACGTCATGTTGATGTTAGCAAAATCTGAGCATAAATTTGACGGCCGTCTGGCTGTCAAGGCAAAAAATTGACCCCCCTTGCAAAAAAATTTCGGCCCTTGGTCGTGCATATGATGCGGGCTGGTGCTGGAAGGGGCCAGATCTGGCCGGGGGCTTGTCCGGAAGACTCTGGTTCCCCATATGACCAACGCTGGAGCGGAGGGGGCTGGCCGGGGGCGTATCTGGGGGCTCGGTCGCCCATAAGACTAGAGCTGCACAGTATAAGCCCTTAGGGGCTGGCGATGGGGTCGGCGGCGGACCAGCTGTGGAGCCCGGTGGCGGCGATGATTTGGTGGCCGCCCGGTGGCCGCCGGGCGGCGGGTTTTTTTCTGAACTGTGAGTGCCACACGGTTCTCCAAAAAAGTGATTTTTAAAATATTTTTTTTGAAAAATGTGCCTCGTAATGCGTGCAGAAGAGGCCGTACGACCCTTTAGAGAAAAAAATTTGCCTCTCGGACCAACTTCACCAAAATCGACGATTTGACGGGCATTTCTAGGGTTTTGGGATGCTACGAACACGATGGCGACGTCCGTTTGAGCCCATTGTGTCCCAAAAAAATGGCTACCCCCAGATCTTGCAAAAAAGATGCTTGTGGAAACCCTTGCACTTGAAACTCACAGAGAGGCCATATCTTCAGATCACGAACAAGCAGCTGCAGGTCTGGAGCTCTGATACCATGTTAGAATCCAAGATCACCTTCATGCAAGATGTATACCTGTCACATGAAAAAGATATGAAGAACCAAAAAAGATGTTCTCTGTAAACCTCTCTGTAAAAATGCATTAAGAGAATCAATTATTACAAAATGATCAATCCTTATGAAGGAGATCAAGAAACCCTAAAAGGGAAACCCTAAATGAAACCCTAGTGTGAAAACTTAATAATTAATAATTAATAATTAATTAATAAATGTGCCTAAGTTTAGCTTAAGTAAAAAAGAGGAATAAGTGACTTAATTAATTAATCAATGTGATGTAATTAATTAAGCATAATAACGTATTACTCTAACAACGTTTACATTGTCTTGTCGAGTTAATGATTTAGCGAGAATATCATCGACATAGTCTTCCAAGATTTTGTGAATATAATCAAGAAATATTAATGTCATTGCATGTTGATAAGTTGCACTAGTGTTCTTTAAACCAAATGGCATCACAACCCAACAAAATGTTCCCCAAACAGTTGTAAAGGAAGTTTTGTATTGATCTTGATGATTAATAAGGATTTGATTATAACTAGAGAATCCATCCATGAATGACAATAAATCATGTCCAGTAGTTGAATCCACGATCAAGTTGATATTAGGAAGAAAAAATCATCTTTTAAAGAGGCTTTATTCAAGTCTCGAAAATCGGTGCATATCCTAATGCGATTATTGGGTTTTGCAACTATGACAATGTTTGAGATCCCAAGAGAATAGTCAATAGGTAGAATAAAGCCTATATCAAGAAGTTTCTCAAGTTCTTCTTTAACTTGCAAGGCCACATTAGGATGCATTTTACGAATGTTTTGATGAATAGGTTTAACATTGTTATCAAGGAAAATATTATGCATTACAATTTTTGGGTCAATTCCTGGCATATCAAAATATTTCCAAGCAAAATTTTTAGGAAAATCATGAAGTAAAGTGGTTGTATCTTCTTGTTCCTCATCATCAAGGAACTTCCCAATTTTAATAACTTTATCTTTATCATGAATATCCATAAGCATGTAATACCCCTCATGTTGCTATTTGGACTTGTTATTTTTCTATGGTTTTGTTTGATACTTTGAGACTTTGATTTTTACTGTTTATCATTACTGTTTATTGGTTGAATAGTTTTGACTGCTTGATGATTATGCTAATTTATTTGATGACATGGATATTATAATATGACATTATGGCTATATTTGGTTTGGAGATGTTTAATTTGATTTCAGTAGTATGTTGTGATGCAGTGGATTATTAATCATTTTATGATGGTATGATGTGATCAGTTAGTTTAGCAATGTTATTTTATACTTGATGTTATAATTGTAATTATATCTTTGGTGAGGGGACAATGTAGCACCACTTGTTTGCGAGTGCTCTGCTATGCTGTGATTCCTTCTCACAATGTGATGTATTTGATTATATATATACATCTTGTACACAACTTGTTTGTATGCAGGAATTGCAGGAACAGAGTCTCGATTCCACCTACTTCGGCAGGACAGGGCGAGCATCAATTTAACCCAATGGGCATGAAGTTGAAATAGAGATGATAAGTCACCCTGTCCCAAGTTTGTCAACCTATTCTATGTTTAGTGGTATTGTGCGTCTTTGACCTTTGTCATTTTAGCAGTTTATAATAGTTGTTTGTATGAAATTAATTATGTTATCTGTTTTACGTTGGTATTGTTGTTTGACGTAATTTATATAATTAAATTATTTTAATAAATGTTCATAATCGTATTGGAATAGTTTACATTAAAATATAAATTTTTTAAATTAAAAGCCATGTAAATTATTGAAAGGTGTAAATTAAATTATTTAAAATTGGTGTTTAGATAAATTAATTAAAATAGCATGTTGAGGATAATTATGAAATAAAATAATTAAATAAGTTAAGTTGTATAAAGTGCAAGTAAAAATTGCAGAATTAAAATTAAAACAAAAAGTGTTGTTAAATAGAAAAAAAATCAAGAAAAGAAAGAAAGGATGAAAAGGACCAATGAATGTGGAGTTTTTTCCTGAAAAGCTGGTAATGATTTAGAAAATTTCTTTTAATTTTGATTTATGGATTTTTCAAAAAGAAGAAGATATCTTTTATTTAATAGCAAAAAATTGTGAGATTTTTCATTCATGGGAAGATTGACAGAAGCTGCAAAGAAAATATTGAGTTTTGGAAATTGGATCCTTTTGGTTTTCTCTGTAGAATTTATTTATTTTTCATTGTGCTAGAAGAGAGGATATTTCTAGATTAAAATTTTAGATCAGAGAATTTAGCAAGGAAATCTGGTGCAGAAGTTCTGAAGGAAGGAAAGGAAGCTCTTCAAAAAGGCTATTTGGGTCAAGCAAAGCTTCATCAAATTTCAACAGGTGCAAGACTCCATGTTGAATTTTCTTATTTCTTTAGTTTTCTTATTCGAAAATAAAATAAAATAAATAAATATGTTTTTCTATGAAATAAAATTCTTTTGGGGTTTTAGAAAATTTCTAGGTTGCAAACAAATAAAATAAATTCTTTTAGATTTTTTTTATCATTTGCTGTGGAAAAGATCAATCCTCATTTTTATATAAATGGGTTTTAAATCTCTTCATATATATATATATACATTTGTACATATATATGTACATATATAAATATACAGTAATTATATTTGAAAGAAAATGTTTTCCTTTCGATATATATATATATATATATACATTTGTACATATATATGTACATATATAAATATACAGTAATTATATTTGAAAGAAAATGTTTTCCTTTTGAAATATATATATATATATATATAATTTTTATGAATTTAAATTACCACAAGTTGCATTTTTGTTGGGGCTGAACCTGTGCGTTGGTCGGATGGGGGTCGGATGTTTATATATATATATATATATATATATAATTGTTTTGGATGAGGGGAAGGGATAACGCTAGCCATACCCTCCCCCTGTCCCCTCTTTGCAAGTGGGGATTTCCCACAGGAGTCCGTAGATTGCCGTGCATAGCAGTCCTATGGACTGCTGTGCGCAACAGTTTGTGTACTGCACATGTCAATTAAAAAACTGCGATTTATGTTTTTTTTACATTCATTTTTAAATAAATAAATATATATGTATATATGTATGATATATATATTTATGTATGATATATATATATATATATATATATATATATATAGAGTACTGACATGGGTACGATTTGAGTACCTAGCAGTTAGCCAGTTTTGATTTTTTTTTAAAATTTGAGTAAAATAGTAAAGTAAATATACATATATTTTATATGTACATATATATTTATATATTCAATTATTTGTATATATATATATAATCTAAATGTTATGATTTATTGATTCTGGTTTGACTCTGAAACTATGAAATTTAGTTATGTTGGTTAATTAAAAAAAGAAGCAAATTAAATATTTATGTCAAAACTATTATTGAACTCTTATTTCAAATTGTATCGAGGAAAATGGAGATTATAAATGCAATTAAATCAGTTGTTTATTTTGGAGTTGTGGAAACAATGTGCAAAAATTAAAATGGTTCCTTGAGTTATGACATCTTGTGATTTTGTTTTTACCATTATATTATTGGTTTGGCCTTTCGATGTGGGAACCTAATTGATTTTATGGACCTGTTTATGGGTGTTGGGAACCTTAGGCTTCTAGAGGCTTAATTTTATTGTTGGATGTTATCCTCGTTTTATGTGCTCTTGATGTAGCAAGATATTGGTATCATTATTTTTGAAAGGGGTTGTACAGGATTTTGTTGAGACTCTGATTTTGTGTTTTAGTGAGATGGGTAATGCCTCGCATGTCATTGGTTGAGATTTAATGCTTTGTTCTTTATGGTACAACCCTTTATTTTTATTATGTTTCAGGGTCTCTAGGGAGAGTGGCTTTTCGTGGGGGCCGGCGCCTCAAATAGGAGGAAGGGCTCAGGATAACCCACGCAAGAGTTAGATTAACAAGTGAAAACCTAATAATAGAACTTAGGGGGATGGGTAGTAAAAAAATAATAAGATAATCTTGGATACCTCATCTATCCATTAGGGCTACCGCAGACTAATGGTAGAATGAGAAGGCCGTGGTTGGCAAAGTCGATACCTCGTCCTCTGTAGAGGTTAACGGCTCTGCATGAGTCACCCTATAGGGCCGGCACCTCAAGTAGGAGGAAGGGATAGGATAACCATAGATGGGGGCCAAAGCCTCATGTTGGAGGAAGGGCCAGGATAACCCATGTAGGCTATGCGATGACACTCTCCACTAGTTGCCCTTATGCTTGGTTTCTTGGTTTCATCTGGAAGTGTGTTATGATTGCTGTTTTGGCTTTACTTGGCAAGTGATTATGGTTGTTTCCCTTGGTATATCTATGATGTGTTTTATGGATTTGTGTATATTATGTTTGGATCTTTATTGTTGTCGATTATTATCCATGTAATCTGTATTTTTTCTTTTGGAGTTTTGTTACTATGATATTCTATCTTGGAGTTAGTTTTGTGGAATTCTTGGTCGTGGTTACTTCCTTGTCACCTCTGAGCACGAGGGGTGGGTTTTTCTAAAAACCCACATGGTGGGGTGGAACGTGCTCCGTACCCATTGGGTTCCCCATCAACATTCATTCTTCACAGTATCTTTCAGATGGAGTTTCTACCAGATATTCATCTTGTATATCTGACATTATTTGTACCATGTATTTATCCTACATGTATGGGAGGCTTTATTATATTTCATATATTGTGAACTTGAAATGTATTAAAAGATGATGTATTGTAAATTCGCCCTTGTAACCATTCATGATTTATGAGATTTATTATGGTTTGTATCATGTGATGTATTTATACTTATATCTATGGTTATATGGATGTTATCTTGGTAAATAGTTATTTTAATGTCTATGATGGATGCAATGATTAGTAAGGTTAATTGCCCTTATGTGTATCTTTCTTTATGAGTTGGTTTTATGCAATGTGACCTCGTGTGCCCCAAAGGACTTGATGTTATGATGTTATCGTATGATGTGATTATGGTTAATGGTTCATTATGTGTTTACTTTGTATTATTTAAAAAAAAAAATGTGTGCATTGTGTTGTCCTTTGGGGTTTGCACGACGGGTGTTACAAAGCACATCAATTATATCTCCTAAAGGGAGTGCATTGGATTTAGGACTTTCAAATTCAGAGAAGTCTTCAGTGATATCACTTGCTTCTTGCTTGGTAACGTTCATAGCATGAGTAATGTGTTTGATGGAAGTAGGCAAGGATGGGGTATCATAGACACCTAATATGTGTTTTAAAGCCTCATAGCCATCAACATACAACCATGAAGGTGGTAGAGATGGATCAAGCAAATCAGGATGGTGAATGGTAAGTTTGTGTTTTGGTTGACATGTGATCACGTTAATGTTTAAGGATGGTTGTTGAGTAGCTTTGGTTGTTTTAGAAAAATGAATATCCCAATCCCATTTTCATTTCTTGTGTATTAGGTTCAATAGGGACACAAATACCTTGTTCATGTTTTCACACCCTTTTCCAGTATAGCCTAATTGTTTTACAAATTTATAACCTTTCTCGTAAATTCTTTCCATTTCACATGGGTAGGCGGGGATTGATAATATATCTCATCAAAATTTGTTGTGTATGTTTCATTTTCATCCATATTGTAAGAGATAGATGTTTGAGATGATTGTTCAAAATTTTGAGTGGAAACAATTGTTGGTTGTTCCTGTTTCTCATCTTTCTTTTGCATAAGTATGTATTCGCCCATAAACAAGGGTGTGAATTCTAAGGATCCCCAATCATCACCAAATAATTTACAGACTAATTTCGTATCGTTATGTTCAATTTCAAGAGGGTCAATGTTAGAAGTTGGAATCAATGTTTTCAAAGGACTTGTAACCCCTTTTTCAAGCTGTAAGCAACTTTCAGGCTCAGGGTCTATTTCAATTTGATATATACAATTTTTATAAACATACTTCATGATACGGTGAAGGATGGAAGGCAATACATTCATTCATGAATCCATAGTCAGCCTAAAAGGAGATTATATGAAAGATCATAAGGCATGACATGGATAGGAGTCTACAAAGTAACCACCCTAATCCTAATAGGTAAAGTAATTATCCCAAGCGGTTGCTTTGTTGTATTATCAAATGCTTTAATAGAAACAAAATCAGGTATTATTTGTGATCTATCAACTTTAAATCGATCAAGGAGACTCACACTACACACATTAAGGGAAAAACCATTATCTATGAGAGTGTGTTTGATACATGTGTGATGGAATTGAGAAATGATCATAAAGGCATCATGTTGTTTTCGTAACTCTAAAGGAGGGAGCTCATGTTGATGAAAATTAATATTGAGACTATGTTTTTGGATGAGAACTGCCACATCATTCAGAGTGGTTCTAGGAGGAATTGTGAGTTTTTTTAAAGTGGTTTGAAGAATGGTGTTGTAAGTTGGTGAAGTTTGAAGTAAATCCCAAAGAGAAATTTTGGAAGGAGTATTCTTTAATTGTTCAATAAGATCATACTCCTTTGTAGGTGGGTTATAACAAGGAGCACTAGGTGGATTAGGTAAAGGTAATGATGGTGGAGTTGGTTGTGGCGATTGTGGGTTATTTCGTGTGTTATATCTATGAGCAATAGTATCATCACTAGATTGTTGTGATACTTTAGTGTTAGGTGGGTATAAAGTGTAGTGTGGTCGATTAGAGGGATGAAGCGGATGTGAGGGTGGGTAAAGGATAAGTTTAGGTTGAATTACATTAACGTCCTTCATTTTAGAGGTGTCACAACAAACCATAGCAGATGAGTTGGATGAGATGAAGTCTTGAAGATACTCATTAAGCAAATGCAAATAATCACTACTAAAAGGTTTTAGGGGTAAACGATCATCAACTAGTTTAGGATGTTCAAGAAAAGCATTAGAGGTATGAACATTTGTTATCGCAAGTTGGTTACCACAAACCTTAGTGGATGACTTATGTGAGATGAAGTCTTGGAGGGCTTCATCTAACAAATAAAATTCATCACAATCAAAAGTTTTGAGGGTGGGATTTATCATTAAGGGTGTTAGGTTTCTCATTACAAGCATTAGAGGATGAAGTGAGTGAGAGAATGCCCATAAGCGCTTCATCTAACTTATTGACACCATCACTAGTAAGGGGCTTGGATGAGATGTTTTTTCAAATTTGAATCATGTGTTTAATTGGATCATTTGATGTGTTGTGTGATTGGTTTTTGATATTTGCTAGAGTTTCCTCAATGTAAGTTGATCTAAAAGGACTACGAAATATGTTCGAAAATGGAACTTGTAAAAGTCTAAGACTATCCATAAATTCCATGAAAAGAAATGAAATTTATGCCAAAAAACCAAAAAGAACTTAACTGAAACAGAAATGTAATGACAAAAAACAAAAAGATGCAATGCAGGAAATTAAAATTTGGAAATTCTAATGAAAAACTATAAAGGGACAGATTCGCCCTAGGTGGCGAATGAGTCCCTGGAGATGACTTTTTAATGTTTTTCTAAATTTTTGTATTTTTTGTAAAATTTCAACTCTGTTCAATGTAAATACAGAATGCAGATGCAGAGATGTGGAATAATGGAATAAAATGTAATGATGTAAAGTAAAGAATGCTTCCACTAATGCAATGTATTTAAGAACCCTAAAACAATGCAAGAGCATGAAATAATGAAGACCTAAGATTCAATTAGAAATGTAAATTAGAATGTTATGATGCTCAAAGTCAGGTTCACCAAAATGAAATATATATTTTTGGGTCCCAAATGGCTTCTCTTGCACTTCTAGGGTTTTTCACCTAAAAGGAGAGAGATAGGGCCAAAAATGATCATGTATCACTCAAATTAGGATGTATGCAATGTTACCTAGGCTAGATGAAGTAAACTAAACACAATTGACTAATCTAAATAACTGAAAACGAATGCAAAACTAAGATTTATGCCTTGTTTTAAAACATAGTGTTGTTTGTAAGAAGGTTAAAATAATGAACAAAAATGCAATTTTTAAATAAACAAAAAGTTGTTTCTCAAAATATGTGCACCTGGAAGGCTGTAGAGGATTGAAGAACAACCTAGAAAGCTTATGAAATTTGAACTTGGGATGACTAGGACTCATTCGCCACCTTGGCTGAATCAATCCCAAATCAGGACTTTTATGCACAGAACTTATTTTTTTACGGTCAGGGATTTGAAACTACATTTGACTCAAACCCGCACCTTAGGATGGACTCATTCACCATGCATGGCAAATCAGTCCACTTTCTAATTTTTGCAATCTCAAAACTTAGATCTGTACCTTGACACTTGCACATCAAATTTTGACGGAAACTCGATTCCAGATCTTGGAAAATTCTTGCAAAACAACTTAAAAGAGTAGAAGTAATAGGGGATTTTCCTTAGTCAAACCCTTAGATAGGTAATTAAACCTTTGATAGAGAAGAATCTGCGTAAACCCTAGCCTTAGATGTGTTAAAGACTAGGAAAAGATGAAATGTAAGAAGGGCCCTATTCTATTACTCTACAACAAGACATGCAAGAGTAATTGAAATGATGCAAGATCTCAACCCTAGAAACCTTAAAACGCATGAAACATAGGAATAAAATGGCATGCAAATGCTAAACAAACACAATGCAAACCTTAATTTGAAGATAGAGTGAAAATGGAAGATGAAATCAATAGGAAACCAAGTCCTTAGGCATGATTTGGTGGCTAGTTACACCTCCTCACCCTAGATTTCTTCATGATTCACCATAGGCATCGATCGTCAACCCTTTGCAATGTTGGATTTTGAGAAGAGAAGTGAGCTTCAAGACCTGCAAAAACCCTAGTTTGCTATCGTAAAACTTCAATTTTTGCTCATGAAACTTGTTGTAGAAGACTTTGCTTTAGAAATTACTCTTGAAGAATGATGATAATATGATAAGAAATGATAGATATTATGTCAAAATTACTTGAAATGTCTATTTATAAGCAACAACACCTTATTTTCCTATTAATTAGACTAAAGAGGCTGACATTCATCGGAAATAAAAGTTAAATTGATTAAATTCCCGCTTAATTTTGAATTTTCCCTCAAAGGGGAATCATTCACCACCCTTGGAAAATGGGTCCCACCAGAGCGGACTAATTCACCCAAGGTGGCGAATGGGTCCCACTACTATTGTTTAAAGGTGGGTTGTCAGGGTATGATGTCATTAAATGTTGTTTGTCGGGTTTTATGTGATTTCTCATGTGAAACGGGCCTCTAGATCAAAATTAATAGGTCTAAGGGGCCTATAAATGTTGTTTTAAAGGAGAAATGATGTGAAGGGACTCAAAAGTGGGTCCAATTTGCATGAAATTGTCTCTTTTTTCAAGAGGGTCCAATTTTCTACAGCACAGTTTATGGTTTTGGTTATCTATGTGTATCTTTCGCATTGCATCCATCATGATAGGAGCAATTTTGATTAAGTTTCATTATCGAAACAACTATTGTGGTATTGCTTTCATAGCAGGCCATTACAAAAATCATTTCCTACAGCTTTGTCAGTGGTTTCATAGCAGACTATTGTAAAAAACTGTTTCCTTCGGCTCCGTTGCTGGTTTGATAGCAGGCTATTCGCAAATCATTTTATGCCAGATTGAAAACTGTTGTGCTCCATAATTTGTAAGTCCTTTTACATGGGTAGTTTACATAGATGGTTTATTTATTATTGATGTCTTCTTACTATATGTTTGTATCTTTGGTGTTATACCCATTTTGGAGTTTCGAAAGAGATTATCATTCTCTATGGATGGAGAAATTGCACAAAAATCTTCTTTCTTTCATAAAAAAATATGGTTAGGGTTAATTATTTGTTTGTTGTTGGTCTATTGTTTTGGTTGTTTGTGTGTATATTTGGTGTTGCATCCATTACCATGGGAGCAATTGTAGTTATCTATGTGTAGGGTTTAGGGTTGTATGAAAACATTAACATATTAGAGATAAAATTACTTTGGTGGCTGACCAATATTATTCTAGTAGGTCTTTTACAATTTCTCTATTTGTGGTGATGTAGCTTGAAATTTCAATCAAGCTTGTGGGGTTATACTAATTTTTACATGGGTGCTTTGCATAGATGATTGGTGTATTGTTAATGTCTTCTTGTTTTATGTTTCTACCTTTTGTGTTATACCCATTTTGGAGACTTCAAAGAGATTATCAATCTTTGGGGGTGGAGAGAGTGTAGTTAAATCTTCTTTCTTTCATCAAAAAAATATGGTCAGGGTTACTAATTTTTGGTTGTTGAGTGCTATTGTAATACCTCTTTTACAATTTCTCGATTTCTCTATAATATTTAGTGAAGTGTGGGGTTGTACTCATTTTGCAGAGATTATTGCTACGTATTGGGTTTAGGAGTTGTATTTAATGTGGCTTTAGAGAAATTGTAGTTAAATATTCTTCCTATCATCAAAAAGATATGGTTGGGTTGAGTGATTTTTGTGGCCCTTGTTTATTGTTTGTAGTTATGGCTATGCAACTTTGGCTTTATACCTGTTACCATAGAAGCAATTATAGTTAAATCTTCTTTCTTTCACTTTTGGTCTATTGTTTTGATTATCTATGTATATCATTGGCGTTGTAGCCATTACCATAGGAGGAATTGTAGCTATTTGTGTGTAGGGTTTAGGGTTGTATGAAACCATTGACATATTGGAGATAAAATTGCTTTGGTGGTTGTTTAGTGTTATTCTAATAGCTCTTTTTACAATTTCTCTATTTCTATATAATATTTAGTGTCAGGTGATCTAGCTCAAATTTTCAATGGAGGTTGTGGCATTATACTGATGTTTGCATGGGTGTTTTGCATACATGATTAATTTATTGTTATTGTCTTCTTATATGTTTCTATCTTTGGCATTATACCCATTTTTGAGACTTGAAAGAGATTACTGCTCTTTGCGGGTGGAGAAATTGCAGTTAAATCTTTTTCCTTTTGTGGAAAAAATATGGTTAGGGTTACTAATATTTGGCTATTGAGTGTTATTATAATAACTCTTTTACAATTTCTATATTTCTTCCTATTGTCAAAAATATATGGTTGGGCTGAGTGATTTTTGTGGCCCTTGTTTATTGTTTGTAGTTATGGTTGTGCAACTTTGGCTTTATACCTATTACCATAGGAGCAATTGTAGTTAAACATTCTTTCTTTCACTATTGGTCTTGTGCTTTGATTATCTGTGTATATCTTTGGCATTGCAGCCATTACCATAGGAGGAATTGTAGCTATCTATGTGTAGGGTTTAGGGTCATATGAAACCATTGACATATTGGAGATAAAATTACTTTGGTGGTTGTTTATTGTTGTTCCAATAGATCTTTTACAATTTCTCTATTTCTATATAATATTTAGTGTCAAGTAATGTAGCTTGAATTTTTAATGGATATTGTGGCATTATATTGATGTTTGCATGGGTGTTTTGCATAGATTAATTTATTACTAATGTCTTCTTGTTATATGTTGGTCTACTATTTTAATTATTATGTATATCTTTGGCATTACAACCATTACCATAGGAGGAATTGTAACTATCTGTGTGTAGGGTTTAGGGTTGTATGAAACCATTGACATATTGGAGATTAAATTGATTTGGTGGTTGTTTACTATTTTTGAAAGAGGAAAAATGGGTTTTAGAGGGACCCAAAACCACAAAGTTTACAGAATAAAGAAAAAGAGTCAAAAGAGACATCACAGTCAGAAAGGCTATAAAAATAAAAAAAATTAACCTCCCATAGCCAACAAAAAGGCCAACGAAGGCCACAAAACCAAAAAACTAGACAAAAAGCCAACAACAGCTAAATTTAAGTTTTTAAAAGATCAACAGTCTCAACTTTCAGCTCGGTCATGTCCTAAACTCCCCTCTTTAAGATATGAACCATCTGTGTTGTGGGAGGCGCTTTCCTTTTAAGATTGGCCTGGGTCCTTTTAGAAATACCTTGGTCCTCATTCTTGCTTTCCTTGTTCTCTTCCAAATCAACAACCAGCGAACCCTATTGTGTTTTTTACAGCTTTTAAGACATAGCATTGATAATAATGGCATTGTGCCTAGCCATTTTATTATTTTGTTCCATGATTGTTTTCAAATTATTTTTGATTTTAACCATTTCCTCTTCCATAGACTTGTATTTCTCCTCAATATCACCTCCTTTCTTTCCAATAGTACTCTTATTCCATTTCCCATCTTTGTTGCTGAGGGTGTCTAGCTCCTTTGACTTACTGTACAAATCCCTGTTTCTTTGATTGAGCTCATTAATTTATTGATAGGCCCACTTTAAGACCTTGAAAATTTCACTGATGCCATTTCTAGCAGAGGCCAGAATGTCACCAGACTGAACCCGGTCTCATATGAGATTTACATCACTTAGGTTGGGGGAGCTAGTAAATTTAGTACCTTCGAATCTGAAAGAGGCAAGAGGGGAGGGCACAAAATTTCTACTGGCTTTAGGGTTCTTGGCTTTTTCTTCTATGGAATCTGCAGAATAGGAAACCAACTTGTTGGCAGGGGAGCCCTTAAGAATAGGATTCTTTAAGGGGGCAGAGCAGTCGGGTAAGGACTTAGGTTTAGCTTTAGCAAACTGGGGTTTTTTAGATTGGGTTTTTTTACCAGACATCTCAGAGGACGGGTGGGTTTCAACAATTCTCTCCTTGTTTGGTTGAATCTCCAAACCCCCACTATCGGTATCATAGTCCTCAAACTCCAAAGAGGCCACAGGTTTAGATAAAGCCAACATGCTTTGATAGTGTTTGTAAATTAACCTAATAAAATACCAGGATGAAGAATGGGGTATCTCCTAGGTTTTTTGCTATGGTCCTCAAGGCTATTACTTAGAAAAAATAAAAAATAGTGAGGCAAAGAAATCTGTACCTTATGGTGGAAGTGGTTAAGAATGGCGAAATGATGCCCATACACTCTAGTAAATCTCTTGTCTAGGGTGATATACTCCATGATAACACGAAGTACCTTTCTCCATAGCACCTTGATGGTATCAATTTTGAGGTAGTTGTTAGAAATTTTAACTAGTTTTAATTTCTCCTTGTCCTTCTTAGGAAATTTGATGATCACCTTGTCAGAGAACCTTCTATCGTGATAAAATTTCATGCCCTCAGTAGACATTCTAGTAATCTCCCCTATAATCTGCTCATCTAGCTTCACCTTTCTTCCAAAGAGAATAATTCTATCATTGTTCCAGTTCTTCTTGAAGTAATCCATAACCACAAAATCGGTCCCATGAAGTTTTTCCAGATATGGAACTAGCCCACCTTTTTCAATCTACTCCCAAACCTTGTCATTCCTAATGTGCGCCTCATAGCTTTTAGGCTCAACTCTTTTCCTGTCCCCCCCATTTTTGATTGCTCCTTACTGCAGACTCTACCAGCACAGAGAACCTATTCCAGAATTATGCAGCTATTCCAATGCACCCACAAAGCGGGCTGCTTTTTCTTCCCTTGTAAGTAACATGATGCAACCCCATAAAATCTCTTGATTTTGGTGTACTTGGCCCCTTTCTCTTTAATCATTAATTGTATTTGCCTCTTTCCCATGCATAAGATCATAGTCTAGTAATTCCCTAACTTCGGTTCTCAAGTCCCTACAATTCTACCACATGTTCAATCCTTGCTTCCTAACTCCTTCATTCACAAAGTAATCTACCACGCTATTCACTTCCCTATAGATGTGTGAAACTTTTACTTTTTCAAATTTTTCTAGAATAGACATTGCTTCATCTATCCAATTCTTTAGTGTTATTCTAATAGCTATTTTTATAATTTCTCTATTTCTATATATATAATATTTAGTGTCAGGTGATGTAGTTTGAATTTTCAATGGAGGTTGTTGCATTATATTGATGTTTGCATGGGTGTTTTGCATTGATGATGAATTTATTGTTAATGTCTTCTTGTTATATTTTTCTATATTTGGCATTATACCCATTTTTGAGAGTTGAAATAGATTATTTCTCTTTGTGGGCGGAGAAATTCCAATTAAATCCTCTTCCTTTCATAGAAAAAATATGGTTAGGGTTACTAATATTTGGCTGTTGAGTGTAATTCTAATACCTCTTTTATAATTTATGTATTTTTCTATAATATGTGGTGCTAAGTGATGTAGCTTGAATTTCCAATGAAGTGTGTGGGGTTGTCCTCATTTTGCACAGATTATTGCTACGCATTGGCTTTGGGAGCTCTATTTAATGTGGGTTTAGGGAAATTGCAGTTAAATCTTCTTTCTCTCATCAAAAAAATATGGTTGGGCTTAGTAATTTTTTGTGGCCCTTGTTTATTGTTTGTAGTTATTGTTGTGCATCTTTGTCTTTATACCTATTACTATAGGGGAAATTGTAGTTAAATCATGTTAATTTCATCAAAAAATATAATATCTCTTCTTGTTTGAGAAGGCTCTTTCAACAATGAAATTTAATCAATATACTTTCTCACACATTTTGCAGCACATCAGTGTTAAAACCATCTAGCCTGTTATCGAAAGGAACAATCAGCAGAGGCCGAGACACATGAACAATAAATTAATCATTTATGCAAAATACCCATGTAAACATGCACATATATATACATGTAAACATATAGGCATATATATACATGTTTACATGTATATATACATGTACATACATATATATATACACACATGTATACACATGTGTATATACATATACTTTTTCACAAGTTTTGTTGCACACCAGTGTTAAAACCCTCCAACCTGCTATCAAAAGGAACAATAAGTAGAGCCTGAAAGGCATGAACAATAAATTAATCATTTACACAAAAATAACCATGTAAAACATGCAAACATATATACATGTAAGCATATGGACATATATACATGTATACATATATACGTATATATACATGTACAAATATGCATGCATAAATACATGCAAACATATACATAAAAATATGTGCACATATGCATACATATATACATGTAAACATATACATACATATACATACACACCTATATATAGATGAAATTAATTTGCCTGGTGTTACGTAGTAAATGTCTTTTTGATAGATCTTTAATATTTTTGGTATTTGGCTATAATATTTAGTGCCAAATAATGTAGCTTGGATTTTGAATTAACAAGTGAACTGTTATATAGATTGGTCCAGGTACAATATAATTTTATCTCTCTCCTAGCTTTATATTTATTAGCCCTGGAAGCACATCTATATTTATTTTTTTATTAAACAAGTGCAATGAAGGAAAATGCACATTATCACACCACATGGATGGAATGATTAAGGAAAATATATTTTAAAGTCATTGAAAAGATAAATGCATGTCTACTTCCACATGTATATCTATGTATGTATGCATAAATATATGTATGTATGTTTTACTAATAGTTTTGTTACAAATTCCCCATTTCTCTATAATACTGAATGGAGGATAATGCAACTATTGTTATATAATTCCTCTATTTGCTAGTAGACTACAAAGAAGGTGGGAACGAAAGTAAAATGAAAACCATGGTAGCTCAATGAATGTGCAAATCTATATATGCAAAGGGAAGAATAAATTACATAGCCATTCACAATCTACAACTTCCTTTTGTAAGGATTTGAAGTGAAATCGATTAGAGGGATACGAAGGGGCTAATTGTTCAAAATTTGTATAACAACAAAGATGCACAGAGTGTATATATGTGTCTACATATGCATATATATGTGTGTGTGTGTGTGTTTTTGTGTGTGTGTGTGTGTGTGTGTGTGTGTGTGTTTGTGTGTGTGTGTGTGTGTGTGTGTGTGTGTGTGTGTGTGTGTGTGTGTGTGTGTGTGTATGCATGTGTATATATATGTACATATTACGTGGTTTGGTGGTGGTAGAGGTGGTGACCTTGATATGTGGAAGGTGAATGGTAAGTGTTTGCTTCTGCGGGGGTTAATGCATTCTATTGTTGTTGTGTGATGGGGGAGGATGAAGTAAATGCAATATTGAATGTTCTAGTGTGGGAAAGTATACTTTGATTAAGTTGCATTGTTCAAACAACCATTGTAGTGTTATATATATATATGTGTGTGTGTGTGTGTGTGTGTGTATTCTTTCTTCCTCATCTGTTTCAACTCATGTCATGAGGAAATCTTCATTTTGGTAGCTTGCCTCTTTTATTATCCATTTTAAAATTTTTTGTGAGGATAATATATTGACTAGGTTGCATTGTTGAAAGTTGCATTGTTGTGTTGGTTTGATAGAAAAGCCTTGCCTGAGATGCGTGCTCCCTACTGGTTTAGTAGTAGATTACAGCCACAATGACTCTTTCGATGATGCAACTTAATCAATGTAATTCCTTACACATTATGCAAAAAATGCAAGCTACATAGGGTGGAATTAAATATTATAGAGCAACAGAGAAATTGTGAAATAGTTGTACGGAAAATCCTATTCACGGCTTGGCTGACAAAAATCCTATCAGAAACTTCAAACAAATAACAAACCCTCTGTATATCCATACATATACAATCACTCATATCTTTATTTTTTTGGTTCTTGAGTGTTTTCCTAATAATCCTATTAGAATTTGTGTTTTTCTCTATAATATTTAGTGGCACATAGTGGAGCTTGAATGTAGAGTACATATATATGTATGTATGTATATATGTATATGTATATATATACATATATGTATGTATATATATATACATATATGTATGTATATATGTATATATATGTGTGTATATATATATATTATATATAAATATAATATATGTGTATATGTATAAATCTACATATATATATGTGTATGGGAAAGTATACTACAAAATGTGTGAGAAAATATATTGGTTGGATTGCATTGATGAAATAGCCATTGTGGTGTTGGTTTGATATCAGACTATTGTAAAATTCTTGAAATATAGAAGAGTTTCCCACAGTTTATAATGACAATGTGGAGCTTCTCTCTTCAACAAAAGATTATCCTAAATGTTGCTCATTGGTCAATAAGTATTGCACAAAAAATTATGGAACTAGAATTTACAAGGCAGTTGTTACATAGACTGGTTGTCTTCTATTAACATGTTTCATGATATTCTTCTACCCTCATTTTTTTAACTATCAATAACTTTCATGATATTGTTTTGCACTCATCT
This sequence comes from Sequoia sempervirens, assembly GCA_007258455.2. Lineage (NCBI taxonomy): Eukaryota > Viridiplantae > Streptophyta > Pinopsida > Cupressales > Cupressaceae > Sequoia > Sequoia sempervirens. The sequence continues at coordinate 66,433,206 of VDFB02193867.1, forward strand.
ATTTGAAGCTGCCTGTAACAGAGTATTCTATTGTTCTTGTAACAAGGATTGTTTTTTAATCTTTAAAATTATGTAATCTTTAACACGCTTAATTTGTTTGGATTGAATATGTTATCATTTAGATATATTGTTGTATATATAGATAAATATATACATGTGTACATATAGATATATATATATATATATATATATATATATATATATATATATATATATATATATATATATATATGCTTATTTGTGTTTTTCAAAATGTCTAGATAGAGGAAAAATTGAACCCATATATGTACTTAAGGATTTTCATTCTTGTTGTTCTATATTCCATTATTTCTATTAAAAAATATGAAGGCAACAAGTAGCAACATATACAAATGTTTGTATATAGGTGTTTATACAAATATAGCAAGAAAATTGCATGCATTCTAAGTACTCCACTAGTTGGCATTAAATGTTGGAATACATTAATCTTTGATATTTACTGTGGTAAAGAGCTTCCAATCAATCAACTACAATTGGAAGATTCCTTTCCTTTAAAGGGTTCTAGAACTATGTCTGTGGAGTCGGGGTCCATGGATGGGTCTCTAGAGCCCCCAAAAATTGATTTGGTATTAGCTCCTACAAGTGATGCTACAGAGTCCAATTCTAAGGATGCCATCCACTCGCCTACATAATTTGATTCTGTAAGTTTTCCTTACTTTTTCGTTGTACCTATTGCAAACTTGTTGTTATTGTTTCCTAACTTTCTTGTTGTTTCTAGTTGATTGGCATTTAGGTGTATACATATATGATTGGCCCTAGTAGAGGATATAAATATGAAAGTAGACATGCATTGATCTTTTAGAACGCATAAAAATGTATCTCTTTCTAGCATTCATTTATCTTACTCATTCTATCCATTTGGCGTGATGATGTGCATTTTCATTAATTACACTTGTATTTGTAGGTTGCAAAGAAACATCCAAATTTGACTCCTTTTGCAATTTTTTCCATCAATGTCAGCGATGGTGTTCCCTCTCTAGTCCTTCAACTTTTTCAGCTTTTGTCCTTCAAAAAATTGGTGGTGATGAAGGGTAGGTTTCAGAGCGATACAAGGTTGTCTTATTTGATGGTCACCATTTTCTAATAGGAACCCTCCCTTCTAAATGAAATTATATGTTGTTTATAGGTTCCTTGAAAATAGGGTCCCTTGTATGTTTAAAAGACTGCATCTCTAGGAATATCCAATATTCAAGGTGGGTTGTGTTGTTTGTTATATATCTTAAAAAATTCTTTCGTTTCTGCCTCATATAATTTGTCCAATATATTGTTTTGCTTCTTTTCCAAGGCCTTAATCATATCCAACTTTGTTGTAATCAAATTATTGGGACCCCTAGTTATTTGTTCAAGCAGGAAGAAGAGCAAAGGTTGGTGCTTGAATCACCTTCTCCTTCTAAACGAGCCCCTAAATTGGGTCTACAGTTGTCCCCTAAGAAACAAAGCATCCCTGCAAAGGTCAACCCTATTAAAGCTTTGAACATTTATCAAAATCTTTGGATAGTGAAAGGGCATGTAACACATATTACAAAGATGCATCATTTCTAGAAACAAAGAGGTGAAAGGAAACTATCTAGTTTTGACATTATAGATATGGAGGGCACAAAAAATACTTATTACTTGTTTTGATGATATTGCTAAATTGCATTACGGTCGAGTTGAGGTGGGGTTAACTTATTTAATATCAAGGGAATTGGTCAAGGAAGCCAATAAAAGATTCAATAAATTAAATAGTAATCTTGAAATTGTTTTGGATGAAAAATTAACATAAAACAATGTGAAGATGAGATTCCTTCCCCAAAAAAATCTTTTCTTTTGTGGTAGTTAATGACATAAGCAACTATAGTGATAACAACTTCATTGATATTATTGGCGTTGTAGTGCATGTTGGGTACATTTCAACTGTTCGTAGGAGAAATGGAACTGAAACAATCTGACAAACCATTAAACTATATGATATCTCTGCTTCTTTCATTGATGTTAATTTATGGGGCCCAAGTTGGCAAGAAAAAGGTGATACCTTGGAGCTGATGTACCTTTCTAGTGAAATAGTCATTGTTGTTGTCCACGGTGGCCGTGTAGGATAATTTAATGGAAAAGTTATCAACACATCAATAGGAACAGTCCTTGAGATTAACCCTTCTATTCCTGAGGCAAACACTCTTAGGTCCAAGGGCCCAATTAAAGTAGACCAAGTGGCTTCATCTTCTTCTGCACCTTGTAGGTTGCATCCTTCAAATGATAGAGTTACTATTGCATTTATCTTAAACAACTACCTCTATTTTCTAGAAACTATTGAAGCCATTTTTAAAACAACCATTCAAATTGCAAAACTGAGTCTTTTTGTTACCCTCCTTGCCCCTTCCTGGTTAATGGTAAAGAATGCAAAAGGAAATGCACACGCCCCCATGCTAATGTTTGGTTTTGTGATCACTGACAGATGGAAATTGAGGAATGAAACTATTTCTATCTTCTATAGTTAAAGTTGCAAGACCATTCAGGCAGCCTTTGGTGTATTGCTTTTGATGAAGCTACCACTAGTTTGTTACAAATTCCAGCAAAAGACCTCTACACATTGCAGGACAGCTCTGACTCTACAACAAATACTGTTGCTGTTATTAAAGGCCTTGTTTGTAAACCATACATCTTTACTTCTTTGATTAGAACAAAACTTATAATTTTTTAGGACCGACCAAAAACAATGATCTTCAAAGCAATGAAATTTGATTTCGAAGAAAAGTGTAAACTGTTGCTTGCAGACATAATGAAGATATCTACTCCTGCTCTAGAAAAAGGCTCCACTAGCTAGCGTACTCTTTGACTGCTCTTTTGCACTTCTGATCATTTCTCATAGCTTTGGCTTTTAAATTATGACTATGGGATGCTAAGACCTTTGTTTAAGAAATATGGACATAATTTATACCTATGTTTGCATCTACATATTTGCATATTTATTGACCTGCCATCTTTCTTTTTTTTATTCAAGGGGTAAATGCTTTTGATCGGAGCTATGAACCGGATACAACCATTCAACAATACCACCCCAATAGGGTTTGAACCTTGGTGGAAAGAACAACAATGCCACCAATAAACCATCACACCATGCCAATACTGACAACCTACCATCTTTTTTATTATAGCATGGTGCATCAATTTTCTTGTCATTGTTGCTTTCAAATATTTCAAATAAGTTGGATAGTTATATGATATGTTTACACAGATTACAATTTCAAAGACAACTAAGCAATTTATTTCCATATATATTTCAAATATTTTCTATACAGGCAATAGTTGACAATATATTTTAATAAATATTAACTATTCTTTATATGGCTAATAATTGAGAATTTATTATCATATATATTTGAAATATCTTGTATATGGCTAATAGTTGAAATTTATTTCCAAAGAGTTATCAAATATGAATATAAGTAGTCTTGTTTGTTTATTGTAAAAAAAATAGTAATTGTTATATCTGCAGATTAACATTCCCAATATAGAATTTCTAGTAGATTATGTTTATTTGATATACTCTCCTTTTTGTTGAAAAATTCTTTATGTCACATTTAAAATTTGTATGAATGTTATAAGTTTTTTCACTATGCAAAAATCAGGAGTCATAAATTATTTATTCTATCAGTTTAATGAGATTGTATTCGATTTAAACTTTCTTTGAATGCTAATCACTCTTGGTTCTTGATTGTTATTCACCTACAAATTTAATGAAAAAAAAAAAAATGTGCTTCTAGGTCTAATGAATATCCAAAGTAGGCTGGAGATAAACTTATATCGTGCCTGAACCAATCTATATAACAGTTCGCTTCTCAACTCAAAATTCAAGCTATTAAAAAGACATTTACTATGTAAGAAAGGAAACTATCAAAGACCTATTAAAAATACATTTACTATGTAATAGTTTCCTTGACAATTGTAAATTTATGATTTCTTTCCAAAGATTATTGACCAATCAGGAACATATAGGTAGATCCTTTGTTTAAGAGGTAAGCTCTAGGTTATCAGTAAAAGCCCTAGACAAGTGTTCTCTATTTGTCTATAATATTTAGTGCCAGGTACATGAAGAATAGAAGAGGTGAAAATATTAGTGACCCTAACCATATTTTTTTGATGAAAAAAAGAACATTTAACTAGAACTAGTGATATGATAATGAGTATAATGCCAATGCTACGCAGAGGTAGCTACAAGTGATAAAAAAGGGTGAAAAGTATGTTTGTAGGAATATGCATATGTATATGTATATGTATATGTATATTTATATGTATATGTACATGTATGTATATGTATATATATGTGTATGTGTATGTATATGTATATGTATATGTATGTATATTTATATGTATGTGTATATCTATATGTATAATGTTGATGTATAGAATTCTCTGATCAACATTGTGTTGTTTTATCCTCCCTCTGTATTCCTTTCAAAAATATATAGTCTTCTGTATATTCCACTTTTTACTTAACATATAATAATAGTCCATGCAATTTGTGAGGCCTTTCTTGGACCTCTTCACAACAATGGTGGACTTTGTTGACTAGATGGGTTGGAAATTGTGAAGCTGATTGCATTGCTCGATGGGTGTAGGATGGTCAAAACTTACCATGCACTTCCACTGCTTTGGAGATTAGATATTTAACAAGTGTTGTGTTATGCAATCTGCACTAACCCATACACGTATTGTTGTTGTAAGTTGTTTCTCCCATATTTCTAGCCATTTCATACACACCTAACCACATATATATATTTTTATAGTTTTCTTTTGTAAATTTATAATTTACTAGCTTGTAGATTGACCCCTTTTCTTATTGTAGGGCTGGACATCCTTCAGTGCATAGAAAAGTTGTAAACTTTGTCCTTTTCTTTCTGGATGGTTAGATACATTCCAAAACATAGCAAAATCTAGTATGCCTATAAAGTTATTCCTATACATTGTATGCTTTGAAACAAAACCTTTGGTATTTCCTTGATGTCTTCCTTTAAGTTACAATAATTGTGTATTTTGGGTATGTGTAGGATCATGATGGGTATTTGAAGGGTATGTGGCTAACGACTTTTGTTTTACCCAAAATTGATAAAATGAAAAGGTTTTTTAAAGGATATTCTCAGCTTTCCACCAATATAAATTATGCTTTACTTTGAATTTAATAAATAATTATTATTCATTTTCTATTTGAATTACGACAACATCTTGACTGATAAGTTGATTGAAAAACATCTATAGCTTTCAAATGGTATCACATTTTTGAATCTAAAACATGCATCACATTATATACTTCACATACTATAGGATTAAAAAATGAAAATTTAATTTCATGAAGTTTTCACCAATTTAAGGTGGTCAGACATACAAGTTTTTATATTTTTTAAAAGTTGTATTAAAAAATTCATAATTAATTATTTACTTGGAAAAAAGTTACAAAAGAATATGCACATACGGACATGAGTCCTCTACTTATATCTAAAATCTTATAAAAAAATATTATCATTTTATTGTGCTTAGGTGGTTAGACAAACACCTACTTATTTTTTCCATGAAATTTAAGTACTACTACATTGAAATTTCAAATTTTCATCAAATAGATTTTTTTTTTTTAAAACCTAGTAGTTTAGAAACTACATTCAATTTTCTATAGATTCTATTACATATTTTTGAAATAATATAGATAACTTATTCAAATTTTTACGTCAGGTTGCCTAACTCTGATTTTTCTTAATTTTTTGCCACTTAAGGGCCTGTTTTTTTCCATGATGATCCTGCACATACCCTTTCATCTGTGGACTTCCATCTTTTGGAGTTCTTTATCAAGCATTCTATTTTCCTAGAAAGTTATTGGAGAAAAAAACCTTTAGGAAAACAAATACATGTATTGGAACATAGAAGTTTTTTTCAGCGACTTCACTATTCTCTGATATATAATGAGACTCCATAAAATTTGTGGTCACCGTTTAATGGTTTATCTGGCTCACAATTTGCAAGGGCCCATGAGGCTTCATGATGCCAATGTAATGTGCAGGTGGGAAAACATGCAATTTGTACTTTTTCCTTTCCTTGTCATATTAGGCATATATATATTAGGTACACACACACACACACATATATATTCAAGTGTACTAGAGGAATTGTATGAAAGGTATTAGAATAACACTTAAATTTGTTACTAAATATTATACACAAGAATTCAGTTCCTGTGTATTGATTTGACCAGCTGGACCATTGCTAACCAACATAATTACCAAGCTCCATGATGCCACAAGGGAAAGAAAAAAAACCTACACAAGTTCCCACCATCTAAGCCATCCCCAGTGTTGGAAAATCCAATTCATTGTTGGCCTGACGAAAATCCTAGTGGAAACTTCACCCACATACTTACATATACTTGACTTCAGTGACCATAGTCTACTCTACACATTGCATTTTTCCATGTTCCTACAGTTATCTTTTCGTCTTCCCAGGGACATATTTTTTGGGAAAAAGAAACAAGATTTAATTGCAATTTCTTCATCCATATAAAAACATAACGCTAGGCACCCATGCAAAATGACTTGCAGATTCCACACAACAATAGTTTTAGCATAAACAAACAAATAAATCATTTTTTTCAAAACACCCATGTATACTCAATTACACACTCAAGAGGGCAACAATTTTGAAACCCTGCAGCCTACTAGGAAACACAGCTGAAGTGGACAATTTTTACAATACTCTACTACCAAACCAGCTAGGGATATATATATATAGTTTATCAAGAATCCAAGCTACATTAGTGTTATTCTAATACCTCTTTTACAATATCTCTATTTCTCTATAGTATTTAGTATGAGGCGATGCATCTAGAATTTTCAATGGAGTTTGTGGGGTTATACTCTTTTTTACATGAGTGTTTTGCATAGATGATTAATTTATTCTTAATGGCTTCTTGTTATATGTTTTTATCATTGAGGTTATACCCATCTTGGAGACTTCAAAGAGATATCTCTGTGGGTGGAGGTATTACAGTTCAAACATTATTTACAACATATGCATTATTTCCAATCTCAATTAAGTAATCATCAATGATTTAAAAAAAACCCATGTGAAATTACTTATAGGTTCTGCACCACCATAGTTCCAAAACCCGCCCATTTACTAAAAAATGGAGCGAAATGCGATGATTTTAACAATAGTCTGCTACGAAATTAGCTCCATGATGTCTCTTTCGATAGCATAACTTCATCAAAGTATACTTTCCCATATTGCAACATTGAATATTCTATTTACCTTGTTTGAGGCTACCAACTCTGGTACCCCCAACCTATTTAATTGCTAAGCTCCAGAACTCTATAAAATGTCGACAAATGCGTTTATCCTTCCAACTTTCCAAATCAATTATTCAAACCCAATTCTCCAAGGAAACACCTATTTTCTCTATGTTATGGAAATAATTATATGATGCAATGATCTATCCAAAATGCATATAGCACCACAGGCTTAACTGGAAATTTGAGTTGCATTTTTTGGTATTCAATATTATCGACAAAACATTTATACAAAACAACCATGTAAAACGACTTACAAGCTTCACAACATAACATTTTCAAAACTCTCAAATCTGTTGTATAACACACCCAAGGATGACTATTCTTACAATAGCCTTATACACAAGCAACACCACAATGACTCTTTCTACAATGAAACTTAACCAATACATTTTCTTTCCTTACAGAGGAAAAGAACATTGGAAAATAACAGTTTTTTGTAGGAAGCTTTCAACATATGATGAGAAAAGAGTATCATGCAATGTATTGGTAGAAGCCAAGCAGTCTATGTAATAGTTATAAGAGGTATTAAGATGATACTTAAGAATCAGATGTATGTCCCTCTCCAGTGTTTCCCTGATAGTTCCTTTACAATTTTCATGTTTCTCTATAATATTTAATCGCAAATAGTGGAGCCCAACTTTATAATATATATATATATATATATGTTTCCATATATGTATATCTATATATATATATATATATATATTATATATATATGTATTGTGGTGCAATGGTGCAAAGGAAGTAAATGCAATATTCAATGTTATAGTGTGGGAAAGTATACTGCAAAATATGCAAGAAAATATATTGATTCAGTTGCATTTCTAGAAGAACCATTCTGCATGATGAATATGTTACACATACTGCACAATTAAATGCTCTATTCTTATCAATGCATATGTGCGGATCATGATGGGCCAAAAAGTGGTGATATGATGGGTATTTGTAGGGTATGTGGCTAATGATTTTTTACTCAAAACTGATGAAATGAAAAGGGTTTTTAAAGGAGATTCTCGATTTCAACCAATATAAATTATGCTTTACTTTGAATTTAATAAATAATTATTATTCATTTTCTATTTTAATTACGAGTAAAATAATGATTGATAGGTTGATTGGAAAACATCTATAGCATTCAAATGGTATCATATTTTTGAATCCAAAACATGTGTCACATTCTATGCTTCGATACTATATGATTAAAATTGAAAAAATTGAATTTCATGAAGTTTTGAACAAGTTAAGGTGGTCGACACAAGTTTTTCTATTTTTTCAAAGTTGTAATTAAAAATTCATAATTAATTATTTACTTTGAAAAAAATTACAAAAAATATGCATCACATCGGACATGAGTCCTCTACTTATATCTATAATCTTATAAGAAAATATTATCAATTTATTGTGGTTAGGGTGGTCGATAGACACCTACTTATTTTTTCCATGAAATTTAAGTGCTAATGCATTGAAATTTCAAATTTTCACCAAATAGATTTTAAAATAAAAAATAAACCTAGTAGTTTATAAACTACATTCAATTTGCTACAAATTCTATTCTTACATATTTTTGAAATAATATACATAACTTATTCAAATTTTTACGTCAAATTTCCTAACTCTGATTTTTTCTAAATTTTTTGCCACTTAAGGGCCTATTTTTTCCATGATGATCCTACACATACCCCAACATCTCAATACTATATAATTAAATGCTATAATTGTATAGTTGTTTTTTTGGACAACATAGACAATACTTATTCATGGTACACTAAACTCTACTTAAAATTGCAGTCTACATAAATACACATAAAAATAATATATAAACTTGTTTAGATATGCATATGTATGTATATCTTTGTCTAGATATATGCATATGTATATCTACCTATATAGGTATTTTTATCTATCAATTAGGGAATTGAATAAATATATATACATATATATGTGTGTGTGTGTGTGTGTGTGTGTGTGTGTGTGTGTGTGTGCGCATATGTATCTGTTTATCTTTTAGGGAACTCAATATAATTTTCCTCTTTGTCTGTGATATTTACTACCATACAAGTGTTTTTCTAATACATGTTATATAACTCCTCTATTTGTCTTCAATATCTACTACGAAACAATGTAGGAATATTATATCAATATGTTTCATGATATTCTTTTTCCCTCATCCATTTCAATCTTTACACATACTCCAAGATTAAATGATGGCTTCTCAACAAATAGCAACTTCAAACAAATAGCCTATCAACTAAAGATATAAAGTTGAACAGATAAAAGAGAATGCAACTATCACTATCTTTTGCAGTTAAAGCCGCAAGCCCATTTAGCCAACTGTTACATATATTACTTGTGTTGTGTGAATATGTTTTATGTTATTCTTTCCTTTATTGTCCATTCTTCTATATATTCCATTTACCCATCTTCTTCTAACCATCTACAAATCCCATTATGATTTTACTTTACTAGGATATCTATTTTCTATGTACTTCTTAACCCATAAAAAATAGTACAATGTTATAAAATTTTGTTCAAAACACCCATCTTTTAATAGGTTCCTTTTCACTATGGTGTATGGTAAGACTCCATGGGATTTTCCATGGACCTTAACTCCTCCTTTGGCTTGGGGGTTTGGCTAGAACCCATGAGGCTTCATGATGCCAATATGGTAGGGAGGAAAATAGGCATTGATTTATGTGGTTATGAATAGCAACCAAACATCCCTCTCATGTGCTTCTGAGTGTACAAACAAACTGTTAATAGAATCACACTGTTTATCCCCAGAAGCACATGAGAGTGGTACCTATTGCTCCATTCCACTAAACCATTTGCATTGTCATGGTTGGCTTTGTTTTCATTTTATACGTGATTACATTTTCCACCTTCAAATCTCATGAAGCTAATCATTGCACTTGTCATTGTTTCCACATCTCTCTTTTATACTTCTCCAATAGATTACTTATAGATAATTCCTTACCAAGATACATTGCATTCAAAGTATTCCACTTTATCTATTTCTATTTACAACGAATAGTTCTAACCTCTTTTATTCTATATGTCTATTATTTTGTTTTAGATTATTGCAGAAATATAATACGCATTCAAGAAAATTAGTGTGTTGTGCACTCTCTATTTCAAATTCTTTCCTATTCCTATGAGTTAGTCCAATGTAGCTCACCATTCTTGAATATGATAAACAATGTTTGTAAGTATGTCACTCTCCCACTATCAATAGATAGATTTGGTTTCCTAACTATTAAAATTATTCATTTTTTTTAGCCTCACATTGTATATATTAATTTTACCCGTGTACTTACTTTTTATCCTTTCTTCTTGATTTTCCATGCTTGTCCACTAACATACCCTTATATTGCATTTGTAGGAACTAGGCTTAACCATGCAAAGGGATTCAAGAGAATGGTGTTTATTGCTCCTTTCAACTAAACCATTTACAATGCCATGGTTGAGTTGGTTTTCATTTTGTATATTACTATTTTTCATTTCCTTCAAATCCCATTATACTCATCGTTGCATTTCTCATTGTTTCCATAGATCTCTTTTTAACTTCTCCAATAAATTTCTTATAGACAATCCCTTGCCAAGATGCCATGCATTCAAAATATTCTGCTTTACCAGTTCCTATTTTTAGTGAGTGGTGCTAACCTATTTTATTGTATATTTATATTATTTTATTTATATTCCACCAAAAGTATAATACACATTGAAGAAATTTACTATATTGTGCACTCTCTATCTCGAATTCTTTCATTCCCCTACGACTTTCTCCACTGTAGCTCCTCCTCATTGAAGATGATCAACAATGTATGTACGAAACTTTCCCATTCTTACTAGATATCTGCGGGTAACTAGTTGTAAAAATTATTCATTATTTTTAGCATCACATTGTAAATATTTATTTTACCTATATACTTTCTTTTTATCCTTGCTTTTTGATTTTGCTTCCTTCTCCACTAACATACCCTTATATTCCATTTGCAGGAACTAGGTTTAAACACGCAAAGGGATTTAAAACCAGGATACATTCTTTCTTTCAAGTTGCAACATGAATGAATACACAACATTATCATATATTATATATGGAAACACTTAAGTTTTCCAATGATTTCTATTTTGTCATGTACGATGAAACTGCACAAGATCTCTCGTTCACGTTTAATCCTTGTCTTGCCTAAGGGTTTGGATAGAGCCCATGGGGCTCCATGATGCCAATATGGTAAGGAGGAAAATGAGCATGGGGTTTGTGGTCTTATATATCACATCATATATTTGTTCTTACATACATAAATTTGTGCTCAAATTCTTGTATAGATTTAGTATCATGTTATTTATGTTGCTTCAAAACAAGGTGTACCTTTTAATTCAAGTAAAATAATAATGCATGATGAATCTCCAAAATATTTGTTGTCACATATATACATGTGTACACAAATCATTGTAATTCAATTAAAATTACAATACAAAGTATGTTTTTTCTTTTATCAATTTCAAAAAATTACAAAGTAGATAGTATTTATAACATCTTTCCTATTTAGAAAACTCATTTCCCATGACATTATAGCTAAAGAGGAGGAGTTCTAGAGGCAGAGATCCAGAGTGTTGTGGCTCTTAGCTGGAGATAGAAACACCAGGTACTTCCATCTTTCTACTTCAAAACATAGGGCTTCCAATATAATTTCTCACATTGAAGTTAATGGCATGATATATGAGGAAGAGGAAGACATCAAAAAGCAAGTTGTCCTCTTCTTTAACAACCTTCTCTCGGCGAATGGGGAAGTCAACCATAATGACAAATATTTTTGTTAGAGGCTATCCCTAAGGTTGTTGGGATGGAAGATAATGATAAGCTTGCTTCCATTTCCTCTATGGAGGAAATTATGAAAGTTGTCTTTTATTTTGAAGGAAACAAGGCCCATGGCCCTAATGGGTTTCCTATGTTCCTTTTTCAATGGTTTTGAGAAATTGTTGAAAAGAATTTTGTGAATTCTGTTAAGGAATTATTTGGATCCAAAAGTATTCTTAAGGAATTAAATGCTACTTTCATGGTCCATGTCCCCAAGAAACCTGGGGCTATGGAGTTTGAGGCGTTTAGGCTGATTAGTCTTTGCAACTCTTTCTATAAAATCATATCTAAGGTTTTGAAGTCAAGGATCCTTACTATCCTTCCTTCGTTGATATCCCATCAACAAAATGGTTTTGTTCTTGGAAGGAAAATATTAGACTCTATAGTTACTATCCATGAGAATATCCATTCACTTGTGGAATCTAAAATTGAAGGGTTTCTTCTTAAGTTGGATATATCCAAATTTTATGAGCATCCTGACTGGGAATTTTTATTCAAAATTCTTAAGGTGTTTGGTTTTAGCAGTAGAGTCATTTAGTTGGTGAATCATTTGGTTACTACTGTCTCCACATCTATCATTGTGAATGGGTCTCCTTCAAGATTCTTTCAAAATTCAAGAGGCCTAATACAGGGTGATCCTATTTCTCCTATTCTATTCACAATCATGGCTGAGAGTCTGGGACGGAACCTTAAAAATTTGATTGAATAGAGGTCTCTTGATGGTCTTAGCCCTTCATCTACAAATTTGATTTTTTCTCACCAACAGTTTTTTGATGACACTATGTTGATGGGAATATCTACGGTGACTGAGGCTAAAACTTTGAAAAAAAGTTTGGACATGTATGAGAAGGCGACTGGGCAGATGGTTAACAAACAGAAGAGCTCCCTTTTTTTCTTTAATACCCCTAAGCATAAACATGTCAAGATTGCTAGAATCTTTGGTTGTAGAGTGGAATCCTTTCCCTCTACTTATCCTGGACTACCACTTTTCCTTAAACCTCTAGATTCCTTTTGGTGTTCATTGGTTGATAGATTCAGTAAGAAGTTGGTAGGATGGAAAGGAGTTCTTTTGAGCCAAGCTGGAAAAATTCAGCTCCTCAAAGCTTCTCTTTAGAATCTCTCGGTTTATGCTTTAATCCTTTCCAGAATTCCTGCTAAATATGCAGAGGCCATTGAAAAGATCTAAAATATATTCCTTTGGTCTCGTGTGGAGGAGATAAAGATGATTCCTCTTATAGGATGGGATTTGGTTTGTAGACCAAAAACCTTAGGGGGATTAGGTCTGAGAAAAATCAGAATGATTAACAAGACTCTTCTTGCTAAACAAATATGGAGATCCTTCTTGTCTATTGGAGAATGGAAAAATATCTTAATAAGTAAATATATGACCAATTGTGGGTCCCTCAAAGCTTTGTTGGATTCTCCTATTTTTCCCCATGGTTCAGCTTGCTGGAATGACATGATTGCTGGTAGAAAGATCTTGGATTCAGGGGTTGGATGGCACATTAGAAGCGGCAATTAGCAAGGTTCTGGGAGGACAGGTGGATTTTTAAGGAGCCCCTTATTAAAATTGAAAGATTCAATAGATGGGTTGATTTTTGCAAAGAAGCTTTTGGAGAGTATGTTAAATATTATTGAAATGAAGGAAATTGGGTGGCTTTTTGTGTGGTTAGTTAGGATTTGGCTTTGCTTCAATCTTCCTTAAGGGTTGTTAGATTGGGATAGAATCAGTTGGGTGATCATCTTTTCTGGATGGACAACCCTTCGGGTAACTACTCTGTTTCTTCGGCTATCTCTCTATTGTCCCTTTCTCAAGCCCCCCCTCCTTTCTATTCTAAAGCGTGGATAAAACACTTGACTCCTAAATTCAACATTTTCTTCTAGATTCCACTTCAAAATAAGGTGCTAACGGTGGATAATCTCTACAAATGGGGATATAAAATACCTAATAGATGTTACCTTTGCAAGTGTGAGGTGGAGTCAACAAACCATTTGTCTCTCCATTTTTTGTTTGTTACTACAATTTGGGGAAAAGTTTTAGCCTTCTGGAATATTTCTTCGGTTTTCCCACTATCCATTGAAGATTTCTTTTCACAATGGAAAGCTCCATCTCAAAATCCTTTCATTCAAAGGTTATGGGCTTTTATTTTCCCTTTTGTTGTTTGGGGAGTATGGAAAGAACGTAATAACATGCTCTTTAGGGATAAGGAGATGTCAGAGGCTAATGTTTTTGAAAAAAAAAAAAGGCATATAAAGGAAAACTTCAATGTTTATCCCCATAAAGCTCTTAATCTTAAAGATGTGGTGTGCACTCCCTATGATCTAATGATATCCAAGGATTGGAATATAAAAATGGATGTTTCTAAGGAATCCAAGCTAGCTAAGAAAAGCAGGGAGGGTGTGCGTTGGACCTTTCCTCCAAATGGCTGGATTAAAGCTAACTTTGACGTCGCTACGAAGGGCAAGCCGGGGATGGCTGGAAGTGGAGGTGTGTTAAGGGACTCAAATGGTAACTTTATGGCAGCTATGGCCATTTCCCTAGGTCATCAAACCAACCATGTGGTGGAGGCTATAGGATATTTTCAAGTTTTAAATTTAGCTCATAATCTGAATATAAAATATTTATGGCTTGAAGGGGTCTCCAAAAACATCATTGACTAAGGGGTCTCCAAAAACATCATTAACTATCTCCTAGGTAGGACACCCCCCCTCCTAATCAATTAAGAATTAGATTTAAGAAGCAAAACCTATCTTAGACAAGTTCAACAAAGTTAAAGTCTCCCACATCTATAGGGAAGCTAACAATGTGGTGGATTACTTTGTGAATGAGGGGATTAAGAGGGAAGGTTTGAACACGTGGAAAAATTTCAAGGACTTGGGAGATGAAGTCAAGGCCTTATTAGATTATGATGTTGTGCATGGGAAAGAGGAAAATATCTTTAATGATGATAGGGAAAAAGGCTAAGTACATCAAAATCAAGACATTTGATGGGGCAGTGTCAAATAACTTAGCTGGTAAGGAAAAATGACACACTTTCTAGGTTCATTGGAATGGTTGTGTAAAATTGCAATAGGTTTTCAACATTGGTAGAGATTGTAGTGAGGTGCATTTGAATATGGGGGGGATAGGAAAATAATCGAGCCAAAAAGCTATGAAATGCACATGAGGAATGCTAAGGTCTAGAAATAGGTTGTGAGAGGTGGTTTGGTTCCATTCCTGAAAAAAAATCATGGGCCTAATCCTATGGCTATTGACTACTTTGAGAAGAACTGGAATATTGGAGAAATAATCCTCTTTGAGAGAAAGGTGAAATAGGATGAGCAAATCATAGGAGAGGTGACTAGAATGTCCACTGAGGGCATGAAATTTTTTTGTGATAGAAGGGATTTAGATGAGGTGGTAATCAAATTACCTTAGAAAGAAAAGGAGAAAATGAAACTGGTCAAAGTATCCAACAACTATTTTGAAATCGACAACATCAAGGCACTTTGGAGAAAGGTGCTTCATGTCATAATGGAGTTTATTACCTTGGATGGGAAATTCACCAGAGTTTATGGGCATCATTTTGCTATCCATAACCACTTCCGCCATAAGGTACAAGTTTCTCTACCTTATTATTTGTTTTGTTCATTGACCAATAGCCTTGAGGACCACAAGAAAAATCCAAGGAGATACCCTATTCTTCATCTTGGTCTTATTAGGTTAATCTATGAACATTTTCAAAGCCTGTTGGCTTTATCCAAGCCAGTTGCCTCCACGGCGTCTGACGACTATGATATGGATAGTGGTGGTTCGAAAAATCATTCTAAGCCTAACCTACAGAGAATTATTGAAGCCCATGCATCCCCTATCCTATTTGGTAAGAAAACCCATCTTTGTAAACCCCACCTCACAAAAGCTAACCCTGAGATTTACCCTGGCGGCCCGGTTCCTTTAAAGAATCCCACTCTCAAGGGTTCCCCTGCCAATAAGTTGGTTTCCTATTCTATGGACTCTTTGGAGGACAAAACTAAAACCCTAAAGCTAGCAGAAACTCTGTCTCTACCCCTCCTACCTCTTTCATAGATGATGGTACCAGATTTCCTAGCTCCCCTAATCTGGATGATTTTAACTTCATTTTAGATCAGGATCAGTCTGAAAATATCCTTGCCTTTGCTAGAAGTGGCATTGGTGATATTTTCATGGTTATGAAATAGGCCTATCAACAAATTAATGATATTAATCTCAGAAATAGGGTTCTTAATAGTAAGTTGGAGGAACTGGAATTGAAGTTGTCTGCTCTGAGCAATGAAGAATGAAAATGAAAAAAGAACAATACTAGAACGAGAGATGATGACATTGAGGACAAGTATAAGACTCTAGAAGCTAAAATTGTAAAAATAAAAAACAACATGAAAACTGTTGTGGAACAAAACCATAGAATCGCAAGGCACAATGCCATTATCATCAATGCTATGTATGAAAATTTGGAAAAGTCGCAACAGGGCTCGCTAGTTGTTGATCTGGAAGAGGAAAAGGATAAAAACAATAATGAGACCAAGGAATATCAAAGAGGACCCATGCCAACCTTAAGAGGAAAGTTCCCCATACTACCCAGATGGTCTAGAACTTAAAGAGGGGGGTTCAGGAAATGAATGACATGGAAGCTGAGATAGCAGAAACATTAAAGTCCCAAGTTTAGTCACTGTTGACATTTTTTCTAGTCTTTTCAGGTCTTTTTTGTGGCCCTTGCTGGCTTTTTTGGTGGTTATGGCTCTGTCATTTTGTTATCCTCTCTATAACCAATCTATTTATGGGATCTTTGATGATCATTTCTTTTGTTTTTAAACTTTGTGGTTTTGGGTCCCTGTAAAACTCATTTTTTCCTCTTTCAAAAACTAATAAAAACAAAAACAAAATAACTTTTCAAAAGAATACCTTTTTCCCCAATCTTGCTAATACAAGACATAATTATACTAATGGGAACACTTTTCCAAAATCACTCTTGTTAATTCAATCTCAGTGATAAAACACATGATTAATAAGTCTTGAAAAAAACAAAAGCCTTTAATAAATTTAAAACCATTCCTTCAACATGGCATATAATTTTATTCTAGAATTTGATAGACAATTTCCAACTAATGGATTTTTAGTCAAAAACACAAAAAATGATTTACCCATGTCATGTAAATAGTTCTTCACGTTGCATTTGATTTTATAATACTTTACTATACTCATATTCAATGAATATATATATATGAAAAATAATCTTTGTGTGAAAATTATTTTGTTTATAACCTTCAATTGTACATAGATTTCAAATTCATAGCATCCACCTTCTAATGTTATTGTTTCTAATATCCCTTCTATCTATTCAATTTATCTTTTTAAAGTTTTCAACAGGTTCTCCGTCGACTAAATTGTTGAGAAGATTTGTCATGAAATAGTTCTTTTACAAATTATCTATTGTGCACAAATCATTGTATAAATTTTGTGACATCTTTCTCATCTTCCCTGAAAACAATGTGTACCTTCCAATTCAATTAAAATTACACTACAGAGTAGGTGTTTCCTTTCATCACATTCAGATATGTGTACGATCATGATGAGCCAAAAAGTGGTAATATGATGGCTATGTGGTTGACGACTTTTTTTTTACCCAAAATTGATGAAACAAAAAGAGTTTTTAAAGGAGATTCTCAAATTTCCACCATTATAAATTATGCATTACTTTGAATTTAATAAGTAATTATTGTCTTTCATTCAATTTATTCAAAGTCCCACTGATAGGCCACCGTTTCATCTATCTTCAAACGTATCACAATTTTGAACCAAACATGCATCAAGACCTATGCCTACATTAAGCCATAGATCAAGAAAACCTGGACCTCACAAATTCTTGACCGCCAAGTGCTCTACATACCTACATTTTATATTTTTTAAAAATTCTAGAATAAAAAATCATATTTAATTATTACATTTGGAAAAAAAAATTAAAAACAAATATGCATCACATTGGGACATGTGTCCTCTACTTATATCTAAAATCTTATAAAAAATATTATCATTTTATTGTAGTTAGGGTGGTCAGACAGACACCTACTTCTTATTTTTTCCTTGAAATTTAAGTACTACTGCATTGAAATTTCAAATTTTCACCAAATAGATTTTAAAAAAAAAACCCTAGTATTTTAGAAACTACATTCAATTTGCTACAGATTCTATTCTTACATTATTTTGAAATAATATAGATAACTTATTCAAATTTTTACGTCAAGTTGTCTAGCTTTGATTTTTCTGAATTTTTTGCCACTTAAGGGCCTAATTTTTCCATGATGATCCTGCACATACCCATTCACAAAATTACAAAGTAAATACTATTTCTAACATATTTGTTGTTTCAAAAAATCATTTATCATGACCATTATAACTAATAAAAACAATAACAAAATAACTTTTAAAAAAAATACTTTTCCCCTACTAATGGGACTTCTTTACAAATTCTCTATTATGCACAAGTTGTATAAATTTGGTAACATCTTTCTATCTTCCCTAAAAACAATGTGTACCTTCTAATTCAATTAAAATTACACTACAGAGAATGTGTCTCCTTTCATCTCATTCACAAAATTACAAAGTAAATACTATTTGTAACATCTTTCCTATTTTGAAAACTCATTTATTATGAGCATTATAACTAAAAAAACAATAACAAATAACTTTTTAAAAGAATACTTTTCCCCTACTAATGGGACCACTTTTCAAAAAGCACTCCTATTAATTCAATCTCAACGATAAAACACATCACTAATAAGTCTTTAAAAAAGCAAAACCCTTTAATAAATTTAAAATCATTCGTTCAAAATGACACAAAATTTTATTCTAGAATTTGATAGCCAATTTCCAACTAATGCATTTTAATTCCAAAACATGTCATGCAAATAGTTCTTCATGTGAGATTTGAGTTTATAATACTTTACTATGATCATATTGAATCAATATATATAGGAAAAATAATTTTTATGTAAAAGTTAATTGTACATTGAGTTCAAATTCATATCATCCACCTTCCAATATGAACTAGCTTCACATAATTTCATATTGGTTCTTTACCCCACCGATTGTATCCTATAAAAAAAATTCCCACTTGGCCAATAGCCTTTCGTGGTTCACCCTATCGACTGATCATTGCATGCCTGTGCATGCGACTGCTAGTTATATAATAGTATAGTTTTTCTAATGCTAACATAACACATACATTACCATATCAAGCATTAAAATTGTAATGCACCACTATGAGGCCATTGCCACTGGGTATGTGCAGGATCATCATGGAAAAAACAGGCCCTTAAGTGGCAAAAAAATCAAAAAAATCAGAGTTGGGAAACTTGACGTAAAAGTTTGAATAAGTTATCTATATTATTTGAAAAATATGTAAGAATAGAATTTGTAGAAAATTGAATGTAGTTTCTAAACTACTAGGTTTGTTTTAAAAATCTATTTTGTGAAAATTTGAAATTTCAATGCAGAGTACTCTAAATTTCAAGGAAAAAATAAGAAGTAGGTGTCTGGTTCTAATTTCACCCTAACCAATAAAATGATAATATTTTTATAATATTTTAGATATGGTAGAAGAATCATGTCCCAATGTGATGCATATTTTTTTGTAATTTTTTTCCAAGTAAATAATTAATGAATTTTTATTACAAATTTTAAAGAATATAAAACTGATGTCGACCACAAATATCTTGGTCAAAACTTGAAATTCAATTTTCTTTTAATCCTATAGTATGCTAAACATAGAATGTGACGATGTTTAGATCCAAAATGTGATACCGCTTTGAAAAGTTTTAAATGTTTTTCAATCAGTCCATGAATCAGGACTTTAGTCATAATTTCAATAGAAAATGAATATAATAATTACTTATTAAGTTCAAAGTAAAGCATAATTTATATTGGTGGAAAGCTGAGAATCTCCTTAAAAACCCTTTTTGTTTCATCAATTTTGGGTAAAAGAAAAGTCGTCAGCCACATGCCCATCATATTGCCACTTTTTGGCCCATCATGATCCTGCACATACCCCACTATATGAAAAAGATGCAAATAAAGTTACTTTTGTTCGAAAGTACTTCAACCCGTACTGATGTCTGTGAATATTTACTTATGTGAATGGTACCATTATCCCATATCATATCTAAATTCTTTCCCACATAGTTTCTTTATCAAAAGAGATCTACATTGAATGAACTTAAAATAAGATGGCCAAGTTTAATGCAACACTCTTTCGGCGATCAAGTATTCTTGTCCACTTGATTTTATGTATATTCTTTTGTAAGCCTATATATCAGCCATATATTGTTCACAAGTTTGCATGGATGGAACTACTTATGTTCTGGACTACTTGAGTTCTCCCAACTCCTTCAGTAAAATCATTTACTGGTTTGGGCCCTGAAAACAATTCATTTCAATGAATATGACCATAAATTTATTTGTTGAAGAGTTTGGGGGAACTCTGGAAGTTACTGAACACTTGCTTAGCAGAGGGGGAACTTTGAAATTTACTGAAATCTTTCTTTCTAATGAGGGACATTTTATTTGTGCAAACTAAAAATAGTAGTTACTATATGTAGTGTTTTCAGTAATAGAAATATGAGATTTACATGCTTATATCTACTATCTTTTTATAGGTTAGATTGTTAAATTTTAAAAAGAAATATTTAGTAAGAAAAATAATTTTTAAGACTATCAAACATGAAAGAAAAACATTTTTGGAAGCTTACATAAATAAATAGTCTCGGTCTTAGTAGTAAATCATTTATTGCATACATATTTGATTTGATTTATGTGAGAAGATCCAGTTATTTTTTTTAGATGCCTAATGTGACTGATTTATCATATCATTTTCTTTATTGAAGGCCATTTTAAATGAAAAGCGACCAGTGACTCATCAGTCAAAACAAAAACATGGTTTTACATTTTAACATACATGTTTAATCTTGGGAATCAAATTATGGAATTGAGTGACCATTAGCAGCTTGATTACACCACTTGTGTTGTTGCAGGTTCTCCAACACAAATATTTTAGTATCTTTTTGAAGGGTTCGTGTGTTTCTTATTTAGTGAGTGTTGAGTAGAAAGTAGTGTTCACATTTGTATTGTGGTATTGTAATACTGAATAACAATTTTAGATGCATTTTTTCCACTTTTCGGGTTCCCACTTATTCCTCAAAAATATGTTTTAAGGAAGAATAGAAAGAAAATATGGGGGTTCATGTAAAATGGGAGTGTTGGATTGACCTAGTTGCTTCAACCTTTCCAAACTTGAAGCTAAGCAAACTTGATATTATCTCTTAATGTGTTTCTAAACATTGTGTGCCCTTAATTTTTGAGCATTTCCTTGTCACATTTCTTGTAGTAGCCACTGTTAGGTTTGGTGAAGCCCAAATTGAAAAGTTTCTCAAACAAATTCGATAAGGATGCCTTTTGCCTAAATTGGCAAGTGTGTCTCACAGATTGATTTTTCCAATTATTGGAGTGGAGACTATTTTATAAATACAACTATTGGTTGAATATGTAATTTAATTGAGTATCAATAAAAGAGTTTCCCCTGCTTTGAGAGTGAATGTAGGCAATTGTTGAACCACTATAAAATTTGTGTCTTGTGTCTTGTTCTTAATTTTTATGTTTCCTTGCTCATTTTAATATTAACAATTGGTATCAGAACCTAAAGCTCGGTGCTGGAAATTGGTGAAGAATTTTCTGAGCTATGGAAAAGTATTGAGAAAAGATGGAAGATTATTGGGTGTTAGATCCTGGAGTAGGATGCTTTTATATTGTGAAGAGATGAGATGAAGTGGGAGTTTCAGATGATGAAGATGATGAGGCTGATTTTGTTATTGAAAAATTTCTTTTCAATTTAGATTTACCAGAGAGTAAAGTCTATTGTTTCTTATTTGACTGTGATAAATGTTCTTCTAGAGGATGAGACCTTGTTGCAAGCATGAGCCATGATTCAAATCTTGACACGGGCATGAGTGATGCCATGCAAGTGGAAGCTGAAATGACTCATGCTCATTGGTGGGATGGCAAGAAAAATGAGGAGGTTTCAGCTAAAGAAATTACTGAGTTCTCCTTCTGAGATGAGGAGGATGCCTCCCAAGGAGAGGAGGATGCAGTCTGGCACCAGGCAAGTGAAGATGAACCTGAGGAAGAGGCCAAGAATCAAAAGGAAAAAATGGTTTATCATAATCCATTGTTCAAGCCTGAAGTAGACATGGTTTATGATAATCAATTATTTGAGTCCTAGATAGCTGGTATAGAGGCATATGATCAAATGTTGAATTTTCTAGAGAGCTTCAATGGACCTGCTCTGAATGGTATCCCTTTTGGCTTCTTTTTAGAGGCGGTAATTCCTCAAAAGTTGTTATTATTTGAAGGGATTGTAATGAATAATATTGAGGAGAGTTGCAATGGAAGGGAGCAGTCGCATGAGCAACCTAGACACAAAGGAGTCATGGAGACCGAAGCAAGTAAGCCCAAGATGCCTCATGAAGCAATTAAAGATAGCAAGATGAATGGAAAAGTTATAGGAGATGTGGAAAATAGAAGGAAGGATGAGGATGAAAAGATAGTAGAGGATGAACCTCTAACCACAAATGGTACCAGGCTTCACTACAGTCCATAATGCAAGAATTAAAAAATGCTTCTAAGAAGTTTCAAAAGGGGGAAGCTTCTATGGATTTTATTTTGTATCCCACTCTGATAGATCTGCATCCAACTACTAATGGTGAATCAGCAAAGTGGACGACCCTCTGGTTTGGCTTGGTAGAGGATTATCTAGAGGTGCACCGATATAGGCCAGGAGATTGGGTGGTGCCTGCACGATCTAAGGTTAAATTTGAATTAGATAGTTTAGGGACTGCTCTACCACAACAGTAGCATTCTGCATCATCACAACATGATTTTCGATTGGTTAACATTCAGGATTAGGGTTTCAATCAAAGGATCTTAGTAGACAATTACGAGCAAATATTTTCTACCCTGAAACCAAAGAGCATTCTTGGTATTTCCCATGGGTCTTTTACTTGGACATCTAAAGTCTAGCGGTGTTGATTTCCCAAAGGACGTAAGTGTAATAGCTGTCTATCCCAAGGGTATGGGTCCATTTTTGAGGCAGTTGTATGTATAGGAGCAAAATTTAATTGCCTGGGTGAGGACGCATGAGACCAGTATGGAGGAGGAAAATGTGTTGATTTTTGATTTAGGGGGTGGTACTTTTGATGTTTCCCTTTTGGTATTTGAAGAAGTAATAAGGGAAGGTTTTGTGCTTGATTGGGAAGCTTGGAAGCAAGTTATTCGGTGCGTCCATGAACAAAATTTGGCGAAGCTCAAATCTCCGTTGTGGCTGATGTAAATGCCTGCAGTGGGGGATATCTCTGAGTAGCCATTTGGTCTTCAAGTGGCAGATTGTTGGGTTTGGTGAAGCCCAAATTGGCAAGTTTCTCAAACAAATTTGATAAGGATTCCTTTTGCCTAAATTGACAAGTTTCTCTCATAGATTGATTTTTTGAATTATTGGAGTGGAGACATTTTATAAATACAGCTGTTGGTTGAATATGTAATCTAATTGAGTATCACTAAAAGAGTTTCCCTTGCTTTGAGAGTGGATGTAGGCAATTTCTGAACCACTATAAAATTTGTGTCTTGTTCTTAATTTTTATGTTTTCTATTTATGTTTGTTTGCTTAATTTAATATTAACAACCACTTATATGATGGACAATTGTGGGAAAAAGAAAGAAGAAATAATTATATTAAAAAAATAAAAATAGGATGAAATGAGGATGGAGAGTAATGGTATAGGTATAGGAATTATGGTGAACAAAAAAGAAGAAATAATTATATTGAAAAAGAAATAAAATAGGATGAAATGGGGATGAATAGTAAATGGTATATGTATAGGCATTATGAGAGGGGAGGGAGTCCAACTCCAAATTGTAGTGAATGTATTGGACAAGCTACAAGGTATGGACATCTTTCACTAAATAAAAAAATGTGTCTCATGAAGTACCATGGTTTCATGATATGAACCAAATAGATTTATTGAAAATACTTTAGAAACTTTCAAGAAAATGAATCAATAGGTGTAAAATGATTGACTCCACAACCTTTGACTATACACTCCTTGCTTGTGTATAAGTGAGGGATTTTGAATAGGTTATGGGCTTCCATCAAAGCATAAGAATAAATGGAATTTAGGAGATGGCAAGGAGAGGGAGGAAAGGCGATGCAAAGAAGGGATTATAGTCTCCTCTAAAGAAAGTTCAATATCCAAGGAAGACAAGATTCAAAGTTTCCTTCTATGTAGTGATGAAAAAGAAAGAAGAAGAGACATTCAAATGTTTGAATAACTATTTGGGTTATAATTTCCATTGATCACCTTGAAGCCCTATAGTAGGAAATGATATTGTCTTCCCAAATCAAGATCCAAATGATTTGATATCTCTCATCAAACTATTCCTAGGACTCCTAGAGTTATCAAACAACCGAGAGACGTGGATAGTTTTAATTTAGAGAAAAAACCCATATTGAAAACTTGAAGAAATTTGTTGAATAATGTTTCAAAGATAATGAGCTATAGAACTCGAAAAAACACCTTGGTTGAGAGGGAGAGGAAAAGAAAATGATAGGAGAATCAATCCAAGAGTGTGAGGACTTTTGCAATGACCCTATCAATGAATAAATTGTGAATAGGTACCCACCATTGTAAAATGGATCATATTACTACTTAATATGTATTTCTATTATTGGGATGAAAAGTTATTTACTATTCATAATTCTTATTAAAATTTGATTTAATGTAGCATTTGTTATCCCAAAAATGGCTATGAGGCATGTAGGTGAATTTTTAACCACAATTACATAAGCTATCTAGTTCTTAGTCCACCAAGTAGGAAAACTAATAGATGATAGTTAAAATAATATAATAACAATCTCTCTCCTTACAAATATGGTAAATGTGTATGCAAAATGTGGAATCTTAGACAAGGCATGTGAGATGTTTGACAAAATGCCTCAAGAAATATGGTAATAGGGAACACCATGAAGGAAAGATATGTTCCGAAAAGAGATTTTTCAAAATACCTTAGAAATTTTTAATTATATGATTAAAGGAAATCTACTTTTATACACTCAAAATTGGATTATTGGAGAAATTTGATGGGAGGATTTATTCTCTAAAAATAAAATTGTTTGGGGGTTATGAAACATGGTTGTTGTTGTCACTTTAGGTGTTTTTAATTCTTATAAACCACATTTTAAATCTTACAAAGGGTCTCCTAGTCATTATTTGGTATTGTCAATAAATCAATGATAAAACATCAAAAATAGACCAAATTCATTCCACTCTTCATTCATATTTGTACTCTTTCATGCTCAACTTATGTTGATAAATTCATTCTTGTCTGAACAAATAAATTAAAAGGTAGTATAATTTTGGGGGTTGATGTTATTGTACAAAATGAATATTTATATAATTTCCATAGTCATGAAACTATCTTTTGAATTTAAAATATGGTGAATATCCCCAAACATATATAATCTTGCACCTTATTTGTGGTATGATAGAGGCATAATTAGATGGGATTTCCATAAGCATGGATATATGCATGTATTATTTGTTATACTTTGATAACTCACCAATTGTGATTTCTTATATAACTTTTTA
This sequence comes from Sequoia sempervirens, assembly GCA_007258455.2. Lineage (NCBI taxonomy): Eukaryota > Viridiplantae > Streptophyta > Pinopsida > Cupressales > Cupressaceae > Sequoia > Sequoia sempervirens. Next base: position 66,459,120 of record VDFB02193867.1, read on the forward strand.
ATTATGGTATATAACACTCTAATTAGAACAATATTTTGAATTATGCATGTTTGAATGTGGTGGAGAATCATATAAACTTTTTATATAGATGAAAGTATTGTTATTTGGATAGTATAAAGTGATTTGTTTTCTATAAGGTCCTATTAGGCTTGAATAATTTTGATTTATAAGCATGATTGATAGTTGTTCTTAATAGCTAGTAATTATCATTTTGATTCTAACAATAGAACACCTCATAATAGAAGAGATGTTCCTTGATAGTGATGGTTTATATTGTAAGACTAAAAGATACTATAAGTATTTAATGTTATCTTAGAGATTCAAGTTGCAAAAGAACACTAGGGATAATAGAAATAAGTCAAGGGAATTCCCTAGTGATATTGAATCCTAATTTATTGAGAATGCTTTAGGGCGATAAAAATGGTTGTGTATAGAATTTCTAAAGGTTATATTAACTTGGGAAATTAATGTAAATGTTATATTAACTTGGGAAATTAAAATTTCTGATTTGATAGTTAAAATACTTGAGGACTACATGTAACTTCGATCCTTTTTGGATGTGGGTATGTAGGTAGTCCTTAGATGAAGGAGGCCCTTGTGACCTCAAGTATGGAGTGGAGGGTTTATGGGATAAATCAAAGGTTTAGGGTTGTTCATGAAAATTTTCAACCTTCCCTCTTCAATGTGCTTTAACCTAAGGCTGAAGTTTACATTAGATGGCTATGAATGAGTTAAGAAAACTTGATAACTTGTAACTAATAGTGATTTAAATTAAGCTAATAGGATAAATGGGGTAAAAAATGGCTATTCTTATTGGCTATAGATGGTATACTTGTTGTATCTATGTTCCTAATTTTTATGAGCTTCCAGGAAGACATTTATTAGGATTGTTTATTCCATTCATAGGAAAAAACTAACAAAATAAGGTTGGATATTTTTCCCTTATATTTTTCTAATAATTTATTTTTGAATAGTGTGTTCTAGATAAAAAATTGAATGAATTTAGTGGGTTTTATTACTTTGTAAGTCAATATTTATTTGTATATGTGTTGAGTAGAGGCCAACTCATGTGGGTTCAATGTGATTATTATGTGTTTATAAAATTCAACTCCAAATGTATAGTACTCTATGTATAAGCTATTAAATCACTTGATTGTGATGTACATAGATAGGTACACTTTAATAGTATGTGTGAACCCTTGTGATGCATAAGCTATGTGTACATGGACATAATACCTCAACATGTCAAAACTGAGTCTAATATTGGAGCGGTTAGTAAGTTGTCATTAGATTATGTCAATGATTGATGGCTTGACATACTATTGTATCTTATGGATTATTAAAAATCCACTTGTATCATAGATGTGAAATATGCCTAAGAGCTATCCTAGATGTGATATTGGAGTGATTTGGATGGTTGTCACCCCTACTATGCAAGTAACAAAAACCAAAACTAACCATTGTAGCAAGAGGGGTTAGTAGGCAACCACTAATAATATGAAGGTGATTGATGTTGAGTGCTACCAATATTGTGAAGGGGCTAGTTGAGAATATAAAAAAGGCCATGAAGTGGCATATGTTGGATGCTACTCCTTCCTAGGTGGATAGAATTCTTGTTAATGGCCTCAAGACGATTGATCTTTGAATTCACCAAATCGATTGTTAAGTGGGAATATTGAAAATGACACATATTTTTTATAATATTGATAATAAAATTAAATGACGTGTTTTTTACACTTACTCAGTCAATGATGATTTTAAGTAGTATGAGATGCTTTCCATCACCATAACTAGTGTAAATGATCAAGAAAAATGATGTACCTGTACCCATGTTGTAGTATGGGACACACCAACAATATTTTTCTAACTATGATACACTAAATGGGTAGGTATTAGTGACTCATTGTGCATGTGTTAGTCACTCACTATGTATATGTTAGTCAATCACTCTGTACTTGTGTAAATGAACTTAGGTATTGTTTATATTTTTATACTTATGCTCTTGATAGTGATGACATCAAGTAGTATGAAATGATTGAATATCATCATAAATGGTGGTGGATTGGGAAAAGGATGGGACCCATAGTGTACTATGAGATGCATTAACATTCCTTTTCTAGATGATATCTACTTATAGGCTTATGTGTTAGTAAATTAGTTAGTGAGATGATGCATATAGTAGGTTTCATTCACTTTCATAGTTCCAATCGATCATTTTGTAAACATGTGATGTATGTTTGGATTGTTCACACTTGTTATATAATATGTATTCTTAAGCTAATAACTATTATACTTGTGATGTATGTATGACCTAGTTACTATTGTACTTGTGATGTGCATATGAGCTAATAATTTTTGTAAATATGATGTGTGTATGAGCTAGTCACTATTGTACTCATGATGTGTATGAACTAGTCATTTTTGTACCTATGATATGTATATAGGTCATCATTGTTGTACGTGCGACATGTGTATCAACTAGTCACCCTATGCATAAGTGATGTATGCTTGAACCAATCACTATATGAACTTGAAATTATGGAATGATATGACCCTTATATGTATTTGTATGTGTTTGTACACTAATAGTGGGTATATAAATGATAACTAATGACAATTTGTCATAATTCTATAATATTTGCACTAAATTGAAATCTTAAACTTAATGAATATAGTCATGATTTAAAGTGAGATTAGAGATCTTATACAAAAGGAGAGGACATTGTTTCTCTATCACTGATCTATGAGCTACAAATCCTTCGATTCTAAAAAAGGGATAAATAAGTAGGGTCATCATGAATTCAATACTTCTAAGCTAGATGAAAGATGATTGGTTGATTAAGTTGGTATTTAATTATTAATTAAAATTGAATGAAAATTAAAAAATTAGTAGTAACTAAGGGGTAGTTATTACAATCCTTTGAAATATTTCTAAACCTAAGGGTTTATAAATTGGTCTTCAATAATAATTTATGTCTACTTTAACTTAGAATATTTTTTTAGGTTTTGGGGGTTTTTTGACATCCAAATCTATAAGTACCTCTAGTCTAATATAATTATTATAGACACTTTCATCCTAGAGTTCTCGAGTCATTGTCTACTTCTTTCTCTAAATCTCCCCATATTTTTCTATGTGCCGTCATCAAACCATCCCTCGATTTGGAGCCTTTAGAACATATGTGAAACCATTTTAAGACTCATTCAACCTTGTTTTGTGTCTATATTTAATTCTAGAGGTAATTTGAACTCCAAATAACCCTTTTTAATCCTCTGATATAATGAGGTTTTACATCATGTTTATAATGTTTATTACCCAACCATGTTGCTAAATTCTTAAAGACATTAGAACTTAATATACATGGAAAATAAATATCAATAAAATCTTTATTGGTTTATAGTCATGAAATTACATCACAATGTATCACAAAGGGCTACAATATGAGGCATCATCCTTGAAATATAGATATGGGTGATCCCACAATACTGGTTTACAATTTTTGGCCAAATTAGACATTGATCTAATTTTTTCTAACTAAATCTTCACTTTCGGGCACATATAGTGGCTAAACCGTGAGGAATTTGAAGATGATGCAAACTAGTGATTTGTGAATTTTTGTCTGTAGATTCTAAATATATTTTTTTCAAAATTTTTGGAATCAGATTGCACTTCTTTTTCCATCTCCTTCGAAAACTAGTTTTTTTTAGTAAACACCATTTTTAAGGAGAGACACTCACCGTATAACACATAACTTTTTTTCCATGAAGGATAAAATTCTATTTTTTTTAAATTTAGATTTGTAACCATGATATCTAGTGCTTCCAATTCTAGTTTCATAGTGTTTTATTGAATATTTTTTCCTTAATCAAGTTTATAATTCAAACCAATTACAATTCAGACATAGGCAGACTGTATAACACAACTTTTTTTGTATGTATTGAAACTAATTTTTTTATTTATAATCTTCTATTTTTTTCACATGTGCAGAACATAGAGCTTGATTTTCGGTGAAAAAACTACATTCACAAGAAATAAAAAATAAATATAATAATAAAATTAAGTTTATTTAAAACTATACTTTTTGGGAAGCTTATAATAAGGACTACATACAAAAAATAAATTTCAAATTTATGAATTCATTTGATCCCCCAAAAGGTAAATTAAAATTGGTTTTTTATTAAAGCATTTTGATAGGTGTAAAGAAAACTCTATTATAGGTATGGTTTAAAACTAGCAAGGTTTTGTCCAAGGGGGTTTGACCTAAGGTAGTTTGATCAAACTCTCTTCAATTGGAATGCTTTAAATGGAACTTTTTAAGGCTTAAATCATTATATTTTCTAAAAATATGTGATTTCAACAAAAATTAGAATTTCTCAAAAATTGTCAACCAACTTTGTGGGATCACCCATATGCACGTACTTAGTGTGCAAGTTATAACCCTCTTAGTTAATATGTAATAAGATGCTCTTTAAAATTTCATTGAACTATGAGACTAAGCTTTGAATTATGATCTCCAAATTTAATCTATATCATTTATGATTCTACATACTTCTAATGATTACATATGTTTATATAGTAGAATCAATCCTATGGAATGATTGATATCAATCATATGGCAGTTCAAAGTTTGATGTAAGATGAAACATGTATCCAAGCAAGGTTTATAAGGGAGACTTATAAAATGAAAAAAAAGAATATCAATGTGGTTGATACAATGTGATGTAGGAGCATCCAGTGGTGTAAGGGCAATCTTGCATCACCCAAAAATAGTTCAATTTCAAGTTTCTCATTTTTTAGATGTTTTTACATTTTTGGATACCCTTTTAGTCATAATTAAATTCCCAATTTATGGTTTTTATTTTCTATTCCTGGGTGGAAAGATATTGCAGTTTTAGTTTCCTAGATTTGCACCTGAAAATCTTCTTAGTGAGATTTGAGGCACTTAGAGTTCCTGGATTGGCCCCAAAATTTTTTGAAATCAGTGTAGCAAATTTTGAGCACGTTGTTGACTTCGTGACCTTTCCAATGGTTCAAACGGTTCACGAATCGGAGTCTCGGATCAAAAGTTATGGCCCTAGGAAGTTGGCACACTTTCTAGAAGATACAATTGCAAATGTTGTTTTGAAATTTGAACTTCAAGTTGTAATTTTTCAATGCCAAACCATCTAAAATCAAATTTGAAATTTGTTTTGGCTCCAAACGAAAGAGGAGCTCTATTTATGGGTGGGTTTCTAATTTTTGGGTAACTTTTTGGGGACAAGCTCACATATTGTGAAAGGGTGATTCTGTAGATTTTTGTAACTTGCATGTGTTGTAGAACTTGGGGATTTGAGATCCTCTACATGTAAGAAGCTCCATTTTCTGAATAATAAAATTATTCTCTTGTTTGTGGGTTATTTTCTAAGTCTCGGGTTGTGCCCTCATCAAATTAATTATCAGGCGAGGGAGTTTTTCTTGGCCCGATGTCAGACCGGTCGCCCGATCATGGCGAGTTCACGGAGGCCAGAGTAGTTGTGGGTTGAGGTCAAGAAAAGATGCCTCCAAGTGATGCAGTGGCATGATAGTGCCAGGTGAGTCGAGGTGGCGAAATCTTTGGTGGAAAGAGATGCCTTGGCGGCCCTCGAGAGAGAACAATTGATCCCCATTAAATGATTGAAAGAAAAGGGTCGCTTGAAAGGGAGAAAGTAAAGGATAAGAGAAAAGTTCAAATAGAAAAATGAGTGATCAAAGACAAATGTAGCTATCAGGTCCATTTGAAAAGTCAGGGAAAACCGGAAGTAAAGTCAATTTAAATCTGAACGGAAAGTTAATCCGTGGATCAATGAAATTTAAATACAGGAAATTATGAAAATAAGAGACAGATCAGCGGGTTAAAGTTCACGAAATAAACTAAAGACCGCTCCGATATTGAGTAGAAAGTCGGTTAAATCGAAAGGAAAAAATATCACAGATGGGATGCATGGTAGAAAAAGCGGTTCATCTTGATGGAATCTGAGTTAGATCTGTTGAAAAGAAATTACAAGAGGTTGAAGCAAGGAAGCCGGTCACGTGAAGAACTCTCTTGAATTTCACAAGATAATCATCGAGAATGGGCCTGCAGAGGCGATAAGGAGAAAATTGCTTGGAAATATCTTAATGGGTTAAGCAGGCATTCGGGAGGAGTTAAGCTGAGTCGGAATGACCACCATTGAGGATGTGTATCGGTTCCCGCTTTGAAGGTGGAAGAAGGCCCGAACAAAAGGTTGATGGCAAACAAATCACGAGGTCAAAGTGGAAGAGCTGATGGAAAGACGGAAGCCGAAATAATGATGAAAAGAAAAGTGAAGATGTGGGTACCAGTCGAAGCCAAAGGAATGATAACTATTACCGCCCTCGTGGTCAAAACAGTGGTGATCAAAGAAGTAGAGGACGAAGGAGATATGGACAAGAGGATCTGGAAAGAGGTGGTTTGAAAGGAGCGTGTTTCAGGTGTGGTGAAGAGGGCATCGAGCTATGGTCCACAACGGAAGGCGAGGAAGGTCGTAAGGGTTGTGCATGTAGATGAGGAATCGGGTTGTCGGATGATGTTGAAATGGGAGAAGTGGTCGGTGGCCGAAAGAACGGAATGGAAGGATGAATCTATTTTGCACAAGGTGCAAGTGTGAAGGAAAATTTTGTGATGTCATTATTCATGGTGGGAGCACCGATAATTTGGTGTCAGAAGAGATGGTCACAAAGTTAAAGATGAAGAGGGAAAGGCACCCGCATCCGTATCAGATTGCCTGGTTGTAGAAAGACCACAAAGTTTTGGTCAATGAGCAGTGCCTAGTAAAGTTTAAGATTGGGAGCTACCATGATGAAGTACTTTGTGATATCATCCCCATGGATTCATGTCACATGTTGTTGGGGAGGTCGTGGCAGTTCGATTGGCGAGCTATACATGATGGCCATGCAAACACTTATTCCTTGACAAAGGATATGGTTCATCACAAGTTGAAACCCTTGAAGGAGACCGAAGAAAAGGTATGTAGCAGTGCTAGAATTTGTTATGTAGATGGAAATTTTTTTTAGAAGGTATGAAGCATGAGCGTGTGTGTTATGCATTGATTCTTAGAGTGAGTAAGGAGGATAGTGAGAAGGTTCCAGAAGAAGTTTCTGGGATGTTGGATGAGTTTCAGGATATTATTTCTGATAATGTACCTGAGGGTTTACCACCAATAAGGAAGATCAGTCATCAAATTGACTTGATTCTTGGAGCCATTTTGCCAAATAAGGTAGTTCATAGAATAACTCCAGCAGAAAATAAGGAGTTGAACAAACAAGTTCAAGAGTTATTGAGAAAGGGTTTGATATGGGAGAGTTTAAGTCCATGTGCAGTACCTGTAGTACCAGCACCAAAGAAGTATGGGGAGTGGAGGATGTGTACAGATTCCAAACCATAAATAAGATAATAATAAAGTATAGATTTCCCTTGCCAAGGATGGATGAACTGATGGACTATTTGACTGGAGCTCAATACTTCCCAAAGATTGATCTGAAGAGTGTATATCACCAAATCCAGATTCGAGAGGGAGATGAATGGAAGACTGCCTTCAAGACCAAAGAGGGCCTGTACGAGTGGTTAGTCATGCCTTTTGGGCTAACCAATGCACCGAGCACATTCATGCGGCTCATGAACGAGGTACTAAAAGAGTTTTTGGGAAGTTTTGTTATTGTGTATTTAGATGATATTTTGATTTTCAGTAAGACGTTGGATGAGCATCTCATGCATATTCGGAGAGCCTTTGAGAAGTTAAGGGAAGAGAAACTGTTGATTAATCTGAAGAAGTGTAGTTTTGTGAAGAGGGAGTTAGTGTACTTGGGGTTTGTTGTCTCAGTAGAAGGTCTCAAGATGGACCCAGAGAAGGTGAAGGCCATTCTAGAATGGCCTACCCCAAGAACTGCTACCGAGGTGAGATCTTTCCATGGTTTGGCTAGTTTTTATAGAAAGTTCACTAGAAACTTCAGTAGTATTTGTGGACCCCTGACTGAAACAATGAGAGGGGATAGAAAAGAATTCAAGTGGAGCAATGGAGCGGAAAAAAGTTTTGAACTATTGAAGCAGAAGGTGACAGAGCAACCTGTTCTAGCCCTCCCAGAATTCAACAAGGTGTTTCAGGTGGATTGTGATGCCAGTGGTTGTGCCATTGGAGCAGTGTTGAGCCAAGAAGGTAAGCCCATTGCTTATTTTAGTGAAAAGTTAAATGAGGCCAAGAGAAAGTATTCTGTATATGATCAAGAATTTTATGCAATAGTTCAAGCATTAAAGAAATTGAGACATTATTTGTTGCCAAAGGAATTTGTTCTATATACTGATCATCAGGCCTTGCAGTACATAAATAGTCAAGGAAAATTAAATCAGAGGCATATGAAATGGGTAGAATTTTTGCAGAGTTATACCTTTGTTTTGAAACATAGGAGTGGGAAGTCAAATAGGGTTGTAGATGCCTTAAGTAGGAGGCATACATTGATGACAAAGATGTAGATTGAAGTGGTTGGATTCAATGAGCTCAAGACACTATATGCAGAAGATCCTAATTTTGCAGAGGCTTGGAAAGCTTGCAAGGAACCTGTTACAGTGGACAGGACAAGGTGGCTGGATTTCATAATCCAGGATGGCATGTTATTTAAGGAAAGTCAATTGTGTATCCCGAGGAGTTCCATGAGGGAGAACCTGATAAAGGAGAATCATAGTGGAGGAATGGCAGGACATTTTGGTCGGGATAAGACCATTGCCATTATCAGTGAGCATTATTATTGGCCTCAGTTGTCACAGGATGTGAAGAAGTTTGTACAAAGCTGCAGGGTATGTTAGATGGTTAAAGGAGTGAGCCAGAATACAGGCTTATATCAGCCCTTACCTGTACCAGAGAGGCCATGGGAGGATATAAGTATGGACTTTGTTCTTGGTTTGCCAAGGACACAACGAGGGAATGATTCAGTCTTTGTGGTGGTTGATAGGTTTTCGAAGATGGCACATTTCATTCCATGTCAGAAGACCCATGATGCAGTCCACATTGCTGACTTGTTCTTCAAAGAGGTGGTGAGGCTACATGGTGCCAAAGAGTATTGTTTCAGATCGTGACACCAAATTTGTGGGGTACTTTTGGAGGACCTTGTGGAAGAAGCTGAAGACAGAGTTGAAGTTCAGTTCTGCACACCATCCACAAATAGATGGACAGACAGAGGTTGTTAACAGAGTCTGGGTAACCTACTGAGATGTTTGGTAGGAGATAAACCCAAGGGATGGGACTTGATCTTACCCCAGGCAGAATTTTCTTACAATAATTCTGTCAACAGAAGCACTGGTATTCAGTTCCAGATTGTGTATGGAGGTAGCCCTAACAACTCCAAAATTGAGGAAGATGGACCAAGAGAAGAAAATAAGTGTTGAAGCTAAGATTTTGCAGAACACATCAAGGATATACATGAGAAGGTAAGAGAACATATTAACAAGATGAATATGCAGTATAAGGCTAAGGAAGATCAGAAGAGGAGGTATAAGGAGTTTTAGATTGGTAATGAAGAGATGGTCCACTTGAGGAAAGAAAGGTTTCCAGTGGGAACATATAACAAATTGAAGATGAAGAAGTTTGGTCCCTGTAAAATTTTGAAGAGGCATGATTCAGGGAATGCATATGAGGTAGAATTGCGGATGGATTCAACATTTCCCCTGTGTTCAACATTTCAGATTTGACAAAGTATCATGAAGGTGACGCAGAGGAAGTACCATCGATGGAACAGTGTGGGATTCTAGCACCTACTTCAAAAAAGGAGGAGATTGAAGAAATCCTGGATAGTCATGTGGGAAGGAGTACCAGGAACATGCAGTATGAAGAATATCTAGTGAAATGGAAAGGAAGGCTTGTTGAAGATTCATCGTGGTTGCCTAAGGCAGAGGTTGACCATTTGGGTTTTCCTCCACCATCTGAGATGTGATGGGGTCACTTCTCAAATTACCCTGGATGTCTGATGCAGGAGCATCCAGTGGTGTAAGGGCAATCTTGCATCACCCAAAAATAGTTAAATTTCAAGTTTCTCAAATTTTAGATGTTTTTACATTTTTGGATACCCTTTTCATCATAATGAAATTCCCAATTTACAGGTTTTTTCTATTCTTGGGTGGAAAGATATTGTAGTTTTAGTTTCCCATATTTGCACCTAAAAATCTTTGAGTGAGATTTGAGGCACTTAGAGTTCCCAGATCAGCCCCAAAACTTGCTGAAATAGGCATAGAAAATTTTGAGCGTTTTGTTGACTTTGAGACCTTTCCAACGGTTCAAACGGTTAATGAATCGGAGTCCCGGATCAAAAGTTATGGCCCCGAGAAGTTGGCGCACTTTCTAGAAGATACAATTGCAAATGTTCTTTTGAAATTTGAACTTCAAGTTGTAATTTTTCGGCGCCAAACTGCCTAAACTCAAATTTGAATGTTGTTTTGGCTCCAAACAAAGGAGGAGCTCTATTTATGGGCAGTTTTCTAATTTTTGGGTAACTTTTTGGGGACAAGTTGGCATATTGCGAAAGGGTGATTCTGTAGCTTTCTGTAACTTGCATGTGTTGTAGAACTTGGGAATTTGAGATCCTCTGCATGTAAGAAGCTCCATTTTCTGAATAATAAAATTATTCTCTTGTTTGTGGGTCATTTTCTAAGTCTCAGGTTGCACCCTCATCACAATGAACCCCATAGGAACAATGAACATAAAGTGCATCCAAATATCCTTCTAAAAGTTTGACAATTATCAAAAACTCAAAACAATAATTTTAAATTGGAACTCTCATGTACTTGAGGATGAGTTTAGTACATTAATATGCCTTTTCAATGGGAACACTATGTTTATATTATCATATGATGATTGGAACATTATTAAAAATCTTGAAATAAAAAAATCAATTTGATTTCTCTTTTGGTTGATGTAATCTATTTCTCTTACACCTCAAATGATCTTGCGTGAAAAAAATAGGGTAATTGAAAGGTGAGTCCCTCACTCTAGGATGGATAGAGGGAAACTAAAATGGTTAACCTTATATTCATATATTTGAATATAGTAGAGAAAAGTTCCAAGAAGAGGGATCTATTTGAGGAAGTCAATTTTTATTAGTACAATCATTTGAAAGTTTTGAATTCTTATTGAAATCCAAGATTATAATTTATCATATTTTAATCCCATTGTAATATAAATTATTGGCATGACTATGATTATAAATTATTCTTTTATTATATCCAATTCATATTCATAAATTTCTGTCAACTTCTAGTATCACTTAATATGGGTACAAAATAATCTACCAAAATTAATTTTTAATATTAAATTATTTTCCAGATTAAGTATGCATCCATTAACTAATATATTCTCGATGAATAAAGTAGTGATTTAGATCTCATTTTATTTATTTTTATCAATATTGGTCATCTTGAAATTTAATCTTTCTTGTTCAATAATTGTGCAAAATTATATTTAACTAGGAATGTAGGAGCTAGAAATATTAAATTTAGATATAAGTTATATAGTAGTGTGACATAGTGATGAGATGAAGTCATTAATGACTATAATAGTAGAGTTTATGGAAAAATAACAAATTGTGTTTTTTTATTACCAACCAAATATTGCTAATTAATAAACCTATCCAATCTTCTAGATGTCTTGCAATTCTTGGGGTTAATAATCCTTTAGCCAAAGTTGTCCATGAGAGACATTTGAAATATTGAGAGAATCTCCCAAACTATGAAAGAAATTTTTTTTGAGAAATAAAGTTATGATATGATATCTCTACTTCTCCCAATAATTCCTATATATGATATGTTTTATCCTTCTTTTAGTAGAGAAATTCATTTCAAAAAATATTATATTGGCCAAAAATATTGTTATTAGTGTAATAAGGAACATGTAACACACTTTTGGGCTTGTTCTCTAAAACACTATATAATGTATATCAATTTATTTTCTAGTAAACTATCAAAATAAACTATTTTGGAATTTCCTATTTATATCTCAATTGAATTATGTGAATAGATAATTTCTACACTCATGACCATGTGAGAAAATAAATTATTTTTCCTTACCATTTTCTTTAAAGGATTACACTAATCATGATTTAGATTGTGTATAGCTAGTCATTTTATGATTTTATTTAATGAATTTTTCATGACTTGATAATATCATTGGAGGTTTTTTGGTATGAAAATTAATTTATTGTCCTCTTCTTTCCTCATTTCCCTCCTTGCCCCTCTTTTGAAATGTTTAATTATCTATTAGATTATGAGTATATTAGTTTTAGTTTATGCTTCATTGAATATATTTCTATTTGTTTAATATCTATTTCAACAAGTAAGAATCAATAATTAAAATTCTAATCGAAAGTTGCATGCTCACATTTAAAAAATATCACAAAGCACATTAAACAAAACACAAAAAATAACAATTTTCACTACACTTAAACATAAGATCATAATTACTCCATATGAATTAAGATCGATAATCATGGAGAAGATCATAGAAGACTGGCTATGTGACCCTCAACATTTATTGGCCATTTACCTGCTCACTTAACCAAAAGTGAAATTATTTTATAAGAGATAATGATAGCCAAAGCATCTATAATTATTCCTAACTCATATTGACCTTTAACTTTTCAACCAAATTATCATTTTCAGTAAATAATCACAAAATTGCATATAAATTATATTCATTTTATAATCGATCACAAATAAACCATTAACAAATTCATCATACCTCAATAGATAGATACTTGCATATTCACATAAGGTAAGTCATCAAATAAATATAAGATAACAATAATTAATATTAATCAACTAGTTTCCATCACCTAATCAATATCCAATGACAACCAAGATAATCCATATAAGCATAAGAACACAAATCATGTCTAGGGAAACTAAAATATCATCTATAATACTCCTAAAACAATATCCAGTATGATTAAAACAAGAACCCATTGTGTAATAGTCATAGTATCATCAAACATCATCACTAATAACATGAAATATCCATATGTTTGAAACTCAACTACTATTCTATCCTAATTTCATCATTCATATTGATAGGATCGACATTACTATAAATATTTCCACTAGCCCTTTTGAGGCAAGGTCTGAACATGCGAAGAGGGGTGACCTTTCAAACCTACATGATCACATCTTCTAAGGTCCATTACCTTCTATGGACCTCATTCACATCCTTTAATATTTTATATTCACTTTGCATGCATGTTTGTGAGTGATACATACTTTGATAATTATTATCATTTTATTATGCATGTGCATCATAAAGTGGGGGAAAGGTATAATTGTTAAATTTTTCTACAAAAGATAATTCCATTTAGTTTCATGCATATTTTGATGAGATATCTTGATATATGTAAATACAAAAAATGACGCATTATTGTGCAAATTTCGGCTCATTCTTCTATCCTTTATCCATTCCTAAACACACATACCCTCATCTCTTATCCTTATGCATACATAGCCCAATATTTTTACTTATTTGAGCATTTATTACACCCATATACCTCACTAACCATAGTTGTTAGCTACCAAAATTTGATTGTTTGCACACACAAGGTCAATTCTATGGTTTTCAATTCAACACAGTTGTCAAGTCAACGCTTAACTTTTCCAACTTTTAAAATTTTAATTTGGCCAACTAGACCCCGTTATTTTATTACCCTAAGCTAAGTACATGTTTTAAAAAATTGGATTCTATGTTCTAGTATCTAAAGGCATTCATTAGCATTCATTTATCATTTCTCATCACTCAAGTATCCTCTCTCATCCTCAAGCCTTAAATAAACAATCAATAAAAAAACACTTTTATTTGATGCACTAAAAGGAGTAATGAATTTGCATATATCATTAGAGGGCCCTAAATTTATACCTTCAATCTCTTACACATATTTTTTGTTATTTTCCAAGAACATGTCACCTTGCAGCATAATGTCATCCCTTCAAAGGTATTTCTAAAAATTGTCAATCATTAGATAGTAAAGAATAGTAGAGGAAATAAAGGTTAACCAATCAAACATCAAAGCGATAACATACATTACATGAGGTCAGATCTAGGCATAGATAATAAATCCATAATTGTACGCTTGACCCAAACATACAAAATTGATTCTAGATAGAACATCAATCTAATGCAGAAGCTATGACAATTCATTGATAAAGAGGTCACATTTTTTAATAAAAAATTAGTCAAAATCTGAAATATATAACAAAAGGACACATTCTTCAATCAATAAGCTAAATATATTTATTTCTATACTACCAACATTTAAACTTAAGCATTACAGTAACCCACATCTGTCACTCATCAAATATAGATTAATCTCTTCTCATTTGTGTGCATCTTATAAGTTTATCACACATCAACACCTAAAGAAAATGTATTTTCCTTACAATTATAATATGAAAAATTAATCCACCTTGGAGCATAGTAAAATAAATCTCTAAATGGCATATCGCAAAGTTTCTCTCTAGGAATTCTGAAAGCTCAGGAAGAAAAAAGAAAAATTAGAAACACGTGTTTTTTTAAATCAGGAGCCTTAAAAATTCTCTGTCAAACTGTAGCTTAAGATGTTGTCTGGATCATTTATATATCCTAAAACTGCAATAGGCCGATTACTTCTATTTAACATAACACGATAACTTTTTTATGAGTTTAGTTCCTGATGAACTACTTTCGCTAATGCATAAAGATTCCTCTGTAAATTTATGAATTAGTAAAAGTAATTATTGACAAGATATGCTAAAGGAAAGCAGCCACAATATATTTGGAATCTGTGTATGTAAAAGCAGGGTTGCAGGTAAGAACAAAAAGGAATCTTAGATAAGATATTTTGAAGACTTTATATGGATGTGAATAAGAGTGCATTGTAGAACCTTACACTACAAAATTAGTCTATGTTCAATGCATCTAGTCTTTTCACTTCCTGCGTAGACCTATATAACAAGCTTGCATCCTTGCCCCTAAAAAGGCATACAATGAACTAGGAAGGCACCTGATCAATATGTGTATTTGTTCTGGTCTCTCTGAGTTCCTCCAACTCCTTCAGGAAAATAACTTCTATTTCTTGAAGTAATTATTTATTTGCTGAAGAGTTTGGAGGAACTCTGGGAGTCACTGAACATTTTCTGAGATTTATGGAATTATCTTCATTGAAAGCTTTAATGTTCTAGAGCCTCTCTAATTAAAATCGAGTTATCACATATAATTACTTAGTCATTGCTATGCTTATAGTGGTTTAGTTGAAACAAACTGAGTGTAGAAGCCATTTCTTGTCCTGCCGTTATTAACATAGAAATTGTTGTTATCTCTAAACCGATTACAGTGCTTAATGTGCATTTCATTTGTTTTCAGTGAGACTTTTTTCACATGGTTACATTATGAATTGTTTACCTAGTGAAATTTGTATAATTTTACTTTTTAATTTATGCAGGTGAAGCCAGGCAAGAGTTGGTCTAAATGGTGGACATAAGTAACCCTTTCTTTATTCTTTTATCAAGTTATTGTTCCATCTTAATGTAATGTTTCGTTATAAATTTTATACTTACACTAGCAGGAAAATTCTAATTTTATTGTCTTTCCTCTCTTTGGGTATCCATTCATTGTTTCTTAAAAATTCCAATGCTCTTTGTTTTATGCTCCCCGTTCTTCCAGGTCTGAAACTTCTTTTCTTTCTGCCCTCTATATTATAAGGGAGCTGCTCCATGGCGTTGCCTCGTTGTCTCCTAACCAAACCAATCAGGGAATATATCCGAATGTCATCCCACAGCCTCTCTAGTATGGGTAATGGCTCACAGGTCCATATTCTGACTCCCCCTTATGGCATACTAACAACCTCTACATCCCTGTCCAAACTTTCTGGCTTCACTCCTCATCCTATGTAAATAATATCTCTCAATTATGTTGTGATAAATTCTTATCAATTTAGAAAATGTTTAGACAATCCACAATAATGATTTTCCTTTATTAGGTTCTCCCTCATCAATCAGGTTGAGGTATGCATAGTTTTTGTCCTTTGGATAGCAATCTATTTTGTATGAATTAGTCCATCCACAATGTCTTATCGATGTTTGTAGGATGATTAGATGTTGAACATACATATTTAAAGTCTAAGCCATCCTTATAAAACATCATTGCTACTTTCTTATCAAGGCATCTACTACCTTTTTTGAACTTCCACTCCAATGCTTTAGAACAAATGTATGCTGGATTGTATGAACTCCATTTAATTCACATGTTGATTGAGTTTGGTTTCGCTGTTAATAAATTACATGGTGATCTATGTAAAGCACAAATTCCTTAGGGAATAGATAATGTTGCCATTTCTTTAATACCTACAATATAGCATGGAACTCTTGGTCATAAGAGAAATACTTTCTCTTGGCATTATTGGTATTTTCATCAAAATAAGCTATGGTTAGACCCTCATAGATGAGGAACACTCCTATGACTATCAAACTTCCATCATAATCCACTTATAATTATTTTATAAAATCTGGAAAATTTGTTAAAGGCTCTTTAGTGACCTTCTCTAGTAACCGAAAGCTCTTATATGTTGCTACAATCCACTTAAACTCTTTTTTATATGTTCTTATAGCCTTGGTGATAGATGTACATATCCCATGAAAACTTCAAACATTGTGCTCAATCCTATATTTAGGCTTGTCCAGTATGGATCCTACTTTTCCTAGATCCATTTCTCTCCACTTCAATGAGATAATGAACTGCAAATAGACCAATTTATCATTCATAAAACTATATTACTTCAATTTAACTAGTAACTTCTCCTTATTGAGCCTTTATAAAACCCACTTAATATGCATAAAGTTTTCTTCTATATTATTTCTAAAAATAAAATATCAATAGAAACAATTACAAATTTTCTCAAGAATGATCTCAACACTCTTTTTTAACCACCTATATGTGCTAGGTGCATTTTTCATTCTGTACTAGGGAATCATTATAGACCCTCCTTGATCTTAAAAGTGTTTTTCCATTCATCACCATCTCCTATCTTGATTTTGTGGTACTCATTTTTTTAATTAATTTTACTAAAATTCACACCCTTTCGAAAACAGTCCATGTGATCCATGCGCATCATCCGTTCATCATCCTTTTTTTTGTACTAACGTTGGCTATTAATAAGCATGGTATAAATATTTCTCTAATCAATATTTTTCTAATATCTCATGTACTTATTTCTTTACCTATTCATTTTCTACTTGATGCTTAATCTATTAGCAGCCTTTTTGGGTAAACTTTCTCCTAAGATTAAATCAATATGATGGATGAAACTCTTCATAGACTAGTGGAAATCCTTTTTCCAACTCATTGGATACATTATCGTCAAATTCTTCTAACATCTTCTTCACTTCTAAGGAGCATCATTATTATCAACAACTATCCATACTTGTAGCATCTTAGGGACAAGTATAAAATATAGTTAAATTTTAGGGTTAAAATCCCTATTAGACTATTTTCTAGTTACTAGAAACATACTTCCATACTAATTTACACATCTTCTTCATTGGTTTTCAATGACATAAGAGTATATTATTTTCTATTCTTCTCCAAATTCGTTTTATCCTCTTTTGCCATAGATTTCCTTCCTATCAAATTTCCATCATCTGCCTAATAAAAAATTACACAAATTCATAAAAAATTCTCATCAATCAAGATTATATGGGATTATGTGAGCTATCCCTTTCAAATCCAATTTGTCCACTATTTTAGATGAGACTAAATTATCTATACTCCCACTAGCTATTATGCTCTTACAATATTTTTTTTCTTACCTTGGACAATGTTATAAATAGATTTCTCCTTTACAGATGTTTGCTTTGTCTTTTTACTATTTTCAAATACTTTGTATGATTCATCATAAATGCTTCTCGCTTCTCACATTCATCTAGCTAACTGAAAACCCTATGGACTTTGCATCTTCTTTAGTTACATGTGCAATTCCATCTTCTATCCTTCTTCACCCTTTTGACCTACATTATGGTCATTCATAAAATCCATGTCCTAATTGGCCATATGTTAAACAAGTCCCTTCAAAACATATAGTTCAACCTCTTCTATTTCTACATCTACTTCTAATAGGATAAGGTCATCCTCACATTTTATTAGTATAATTCTATATATTTAAAGGGTTGGTCTCTTTATTATGTCTATATTTTCTTTGGAATTATCCTCTACCTCTACTAAATATAGCCTTCCAGTTGGCTATTCCATGGTACCTTCTTTCTATTTTTTCTCCAACCATCAAATAATATAAATAATCATCTTCAACTATCTACATTCTCATCATAATTAACTCCTTCCATCTGCAACCTTATTCCATTGACATATTGAAACACTTTCTCATGGTATAACTCATTATGACCATATTTGATTGTAATCTTTTAAAAATATTAAATATAGGCCTCCACATTTAGTTCTCTTTTTTGAAAGTTTTTCAATTTCTTAACCTGCACAAGTTGATATAAACTAAGTCATAACTTGGCCTTCATATTCCTCATCATTTGATTGCATGTAGTGATTTTTCCTATGCCATTTCTCCTTCTCTCTACTTGTATTTCCTTCCACCAATGTGTTCCACATTATTTCATCTTTTCTTGGCCCACATTAACTCTTTAAGGGTCATCTATCATTCCATACTTAAATTATTCCTTCATTTCTATAAGAAAAACTACCAATTAATCTAGTTATGGACTTCTAAAAACACTTGGTATCTCCATCCTTACTCTTTTCCCAATATTAGAGATAGATCTTATTAGTCTCATCTCTCTTACATTTATCTCTACATCTGCATCTTCATTGGTACTTTTACATTATATCCTTCCACTTCATTTTCAATATCAGATCTTTCATGAACTTTTCCCTTTAATTAGTCTCTATACTAGTCATATATGCTCATTGACACTCTCATTATGGTCTCTACTATCTCATCTATCCTAACTTTAGTTTTTTTCTAAAAAAATATATCATTATTTTTCTTGGAGGAATATTTATGTCCTATACCTTTCTCTTTCTCACCTCTATAACCTTCTTGTTGTGAGTAAACACCCACAATCATTTCTCATTGAATTCCTTCCAACAATAAGATAAAGTTAATACTCCCTTTCATTTAGTTTTACCCTATGATTTGATACCACACTAATGCTTCCACATAGCTTGAAACAAAATAAATATCTCTAATCCATTCTCTTGTAGTCAAAGATAGGTTGTGTCATTCAAATAAACTAATGCAACCTTAAGAGAAATCAAATATTTTACTTATTGAGTAACTCCTAAACCTACAACTTATTATAGAAAACTCTACAACCATCCAAACTTCTATAAATTCAAAAGAAACTTACCTATCGGTACAAGTCAATGGAGAACCAAAATACATACACTAGAAATTAATTTCCTTTAAAAGCCACTAAGTACACAAAAAATAAACATTTTTTTTGCAAGAAAATATACTAAAGTGATAAAATTCACAATGAAATATTCTTTATTTCATCAACTAAACATGAATTTCATTTACATGCATAGACTCCAAGATTAGAAAATGTGGAAAACATCAACTTTTCTTATTCTTCACTCTAATTCTCCCCTATTATTTATCCCTACACAAAATTACGTAAATCTCCTTTTTGTAGTGGCTCACTCTCTCAAATTCTTCAAATATTTCTACTCTTTCATTCCCTCCTTCCATGTATCTCTTCACTCTCTCATGTGAAAAAAAACTAGAATTTTCACTAGAAAATGGTGATGCCCTTCTCTTTACAATCACATAGAACCTCATACTTCTCTACTTATGTTCCATTCCAAAACATTTTTTCTATTTTTTAAAATTATTTTCTTTTTATTTTCAAATTTTAATATGTGAATTGTTCCCAAAAATAGATTTTTTTTAATGTACAACCTATTTTAGTTGCAAAATTGCATTAATAAATGTTGAGCACACTCAAGTTTAACTCCATCCCCACAAAAAAAATTCTTATCTATTTCTACATTTTTATGTTTATCATTGGTGGTTAAGAGTAGGTGAATGACCTTTAAAGCTCAAATAGTTTAGAACAAAATTAAAATGATGCGGGAGCATCTCGGATATTCATACTACAGCTTACCACAATAGCCAGTTTTCCCTTGTGGATTCAAACAAAGGTAGAATGGGAAGTCTATGAAAACGTACCCAGGCGATAGACCCCACTATGTGACAAACTAAGACTATGTGGAAACTGATGTTGAACAATATCCAAAGTCCATGATGGTTTGACAATAGTTGTGCAATGGTTGTAATAAGATAGGAGAGGTAACCTCTCAAATGTGTCCTCCAAATCTGAAATGTGAGACTCCACAAATAAGGATGCAATGTTTATCAAATAAGAATCCTAATTAGGAAGATAATCAGATACTTATTGTAATGAATCACCAGAATTTATCAATGAATCACCAACATAAGGTGTATAGTCATGTTTAATAGGAATAATGGAAGCCTCAATAAGTGATTCTACACAAGGAATCACTGAAGGTGAAGGTACACCAACTGTTACTGATGGAGAAGAAGAAGCATCTAAAGAACCCTTGACATCCTCATCTAAAGATTCAAAGCATTCCAAATCTGTAAAATCTTACATAGTATCATGACCATAAGGTATCCTTTCTATAGAATGAAGAGGCTCATGACATTTTGAAACATGATCATCGGGGAACAAAACCATACAAATGTGGAAAAAAATGAAGTGATTAGGGATGGTTTATGATGCAATCTCTCCATTGTTTATAGTTTCCCCTTTCCAACCTAATCAGGGAAGGATGAAATGAAAACCCCATAATGAACAATGATAAATCTCCACAATTACAAATGCATTGATCTTCAATAACAAATAGAAACTCCCAAATATGAGACACAACTAAAAATGAAGCCTCCCAATACAAATAAACCTTCTCCAAATTGAAGTATGTCCAAGTTGTCAAGTAAATGCCTCAAATTGTAAAAACCCAATAACATGTACTTGGAGTTGAATCTAACAAAAGTGGATGGACAAGATGAAATAAATATGAATCACCTTCACACTACCGCTGGCATCACCAAAATACAATAAACTAGTGAAAAGCTACAAGCTCGAGAGTCCAAAAGGAAGCATTGACTTCAATTGGCTATAATTCATACCCACAATTTTTTTTGGAAAAATACTCTATACTAGTATAAAGTACATGAAACCAATTTTTTGTCAATATCTTGTTTGCAAAACTTCGATATCCTGGTGAAAAGTTATGCTCTGTTGAAGAAATCAGCCCAATTTGGGTGTGCAGGATAAATAGGTGCAAAACTCAAGTACTTGAGGCTAACAAAAAGGCCCCTGGTCGTTGATATGACTAGGGGGCCACTAGGTAGAGTGTGCAGCCAGGCAGAGGTATAGTGCTAGTTGGGGTGGTGCCACTCAAGGTGGGTGGAGCCCCCGGTTCCTAATAAAACATCGATAGAGAATGGAGGGTTGGTGGGAGTTCAAAACTCAATGGGGAGAAACACAATTGTCAGTAGGATTAGAAAGCAAAGACTGATAGTCAACAAACAGTGGTTGACATTGGTCAAAAGCAATGTGTGGCAGTGAAATGAAAGTCAGCTGGAAAGGGTAGTACAAGTTGACAAGACCTTAAAATCCCCTACCAAAGTTAGAAATGTAGATAAACCAAGGCCGAAAAAATAATAAAATAACTTGCAAACAAATCTTTGTCAGCAAAATCTTGATTATAGATTTTTTAATATTTTCATTTGGCAATTAAAAAATCAAACTTTGACCATATAATAATATCTAAACCACAAAAGATGATTTGAATGCAAAAAATTTCAAAACCCTTTTTAATATAAATCAGACATAAAAGAAATTCAACCACCAAAGGTTTTTTTTTAAAAACCCCTAATAATGTGACCATCCAAATAAAAAATATTTTGTGTCCTCAAATAAAATATGATATCCACCAAATAAAAATAAATTCAACCAAATATAATATGTCTGCAAAAATCAAACCCCACAAATATCTTTTTTCTATATATAGGAATAATTTTTTGCCTAATAGATAAAATCAACCTACAATAATATTATGAACATGCAGATTAATTTTTTTTATCAACACGGGTGGAGGATTTTTTTTCCTTCACAAGACCATATGATCCATATGGTATAGAATCTCTAACTGCTTGAAAAGTCCTTTGATAACTCTGGATGAAAATGTTGAATTTCGGCGATTGGATAGGCATTCCTAGGGTTTTTGGACCTCTTGATCACAATGGTAGGTTTAGGTCTAACCCAATGTTCTTAAAAATTCAGCTTCCTTCCAAATGAGAACAACTAGCCCTTGATGTAAACCCTTCAACTTGCAATGAAAATATCATTAGCTCAACTTTCCAATTTGAGATGGACTTTACATGGCCTATGCTTTGAGCCGATTGTTGGAAATATGAATGAAAAATAACCCACTTGAATCTTCACACACTTCAATGGATCAACCAAGAAATACACCATCCACATGAACAAGAAAGTGATACATCATGAGCAAGAAGACAATATGATCAAATGATGATATATCATGAAGTGTTATAGAATATGAGATAATTTACAAATGTACAAACAACTTGTTTATATAGGAAAGGTGAGAGGAGGTAGGGTAACTACCTTGGATGCAAACATTAAATTCCTAATGCATAATTTTAAATGCATAAGTGAAATATTAAATTCCTAGATAACTATAAGCTAATTAATGAGACATGGCCCCATTAATACTAGTTTCTAGAAATGACACCTAGGAAACTAAACTCCTAAGTAAACTTATAATGATGTGAATAGGTCCTCACTATGAACTAGTTATGAAATAACCTCATTCACACTAACACCTATAAGAGGGAAATAGAGAGACTATATATCCCCCCCTAATGTGTAATCACCTACAAAAGTGGTAAGTTTATAAAAAATGCATGATCCAATGTCAACAAATAACTTGTCTCCCTTTCAGAAGAAACAAAACCAAGTACAAATGCAAGAATGCTTCCCACCCTAGAGAGGAATTGGTAGGAAGAGAAATCCATATGTATGATAATGATGATATCTCTGAAATCTGCTCTTGTGTCTCCTTTGCCACTGAAGATGAAGATGCCACTATCAAATTAGGTACATGATCAATCAAAGAAGAAGGTGACAAAATAGGATTATGTGGAAACTGATGTTGAACAATATCAAAAGACCATGATGGTTTGGCTATATTTTTGCAATTATTTTCATCAAATAGGAGAGATAACCCCTCAAATGTGTCCTCCAAATCTGAAATGTAAAACTCCACAAATAAGGATGCAATGTTTATCAAATAAGAATCCCAATCAAGAAGAAGATCATATACGTGTTGTAATGAATCACTAGAATTTCTTAATGAATCACCAACATAAGATATATGGTCCTCTTGAATAGGAATTGTGGAGGCCTCAATAAATGATTCTACACAAGGAATCATTGAAGGTGAAGGTACATCAATTGTCTTTGATGGAGAAGAAGAACTCTTGACATCCTCATCTAAAGATTCAAAGCATTCCAAATCTATAAAATCCTACATAGTATCATGACCATAGGGTATCATGTCTATAGAATGAAGAGGCTCATGACATTTTTAAACATGATCAACGAGGAATGTTGGATTATTATGATCTCCATATAGCTACCAATTCTTAGTCCAAAGAGTATGACGACAATCACAATGATCAATACCTTGCAAAATATCATCATCAACACACATTGTAATTAACCTCTAAGACATCATACCTTCTATAACTCTAAGAATTTTTTTGGATACCTTTATCTTGAGGGGGAACAAAACCATACAAAGGTGGCAAAAATTGAAGTGATTAGAGATGGTTTATGATGGAATCTCTCCATTATTTATAGTTTTCCCTTTCTAACATAATTAAGGAAGGATGAAATGAAAACCCCATATCAAACTATGATAAATCTCCACAATTACAAAGACATTGACCTTTAATAACAAATAGAAAATCCCAAATGTGATGCACAACTAAAAATGAAGCCTCCCAATACAAATAAACCTGCTCCAAATTGAAGTATGTCCAAGTTATCAAGTAAATGCCTCAAATTGTAAAAACCCAATAGAATATACTCGGTGTTGAATCTAAAAAGAGTGGATGGACAAGATGAAAGAACTCTGAATCACCATCACAACACCATTGGAATCTCTGAACCTAATAAATTGGTGAAAAGATACAAGCTTAGGAGTCCAAAAGGGAGCACTAAATTTAGTTGGCTATAATTCATACCCACAATTTTTTTTGGAAAAATAATCTACACCACTACAAAGTAAATGAAACCAACTCTCTATTGATATATGTATGATATCCAGCAAAAAGTTATTCTCCATTGAAGAAATCAACCCAATTTGGGTGTGTAGGCTAAATAGGTGCAAAACTTAAGCACTTGGGGCTAAAAAAAAAGCCATTGGTCATTGATATGACTAGGGGGCACACTAGTAGAAAAGAATGGGAGACCACTAGGAAAATCGACAACTGAGCAAAGTAATGGTGGCAGTCGGGGTGGTGCCACTTGAGGTGGGTAGAGCCCCTAGTTCCTAATAAAACCTCAACAAGTAATGGAGGGCTAGCGGGAGTTTGAAACTTGACACAAAGAAACACGACGATTAGCAAGAGTAGAAAGCAAAGACTAGCAGTTGGAAAATAGTAGTCAACATTGGTCAAAAGCAACAAGTGGTAGTAAAATTATAGTTGGTTGGAAAGGGTAGTATGGGCTGACAAGACCTTAAAATCCCTTGCCAAAGTTAGAAACATGGATAAACCAAGGCCAAAAAAGTAATAAAATAACTTGGAAACAAATATTTTCCAATGAAATCTTGACCTCAGATTTTTTAATATTGTCCTTTGGAAATTAAATAATCAAACTTTGACTATATAATAATATTTGCACTACAAAATATGATTTGACCGTAAAAAAATTGAAAACCCTTTTTAATAAAAATTTTCCATAAAAGAAATTCAACCACCACAGTTTTTTTTAAAAAACCCCTAATAATGTGACCGCCCAAATAAAAAATATTTTGTGCCCTCAAATAAAATATGATATCTACCAAATAAAGTTAAATTCCACCAAATATAATATGTTTGTAGAAATCAAACCCCACAAATATTTTTTTTGCCATCTATAGGAGGGTGATCCCACAATAGTGGTTTACAATTTTTGGCCAAACTGGACATTGAAATGATTTTTTTTAACTAAACCTTTACATTCGGGCACCTATAGTGGCTAAACTGTGAGGAATTTGAAGATGATGCAAACTAGAGTTTCATGAAATTTTGTCTATAGATTATAAATATATTTTTTTTCAAAAATTTTGGAATTAGATTGCACTTCTTTTTCCATCTCCCTCGAAAACTTTTTTTTTTTCAGAAAACAACATTTTAAAAAAATGACTCTCACCATATAACACATAACATTTTTTCCATGAACGATAAAATTCTAATTCTTTCAAATTTAGATTCATGGCTCCAATATCTAGTGCTTCCACTTGGTTAAAAAAAAATTTATTGAATATTTTTCCTTTAATCAAGTTTTGATGTCAAACTAATTATAATTCAGACACAGTGCGGCCGTATAATGCGTAAATTTTTTTGTATGTATCGATTTTTTTTTTTTCGTTGTTGGATCAAGGAATTCAATATCTAGTGCACTCATATTTTTCAATTTTTTTTTTCATAATGTGTTATTTTTCCACATGGCAGAACAAAGAGCTTGATTTTTGATTAAAAGCCTACATTCATAAGAAATAAAAAATAAATATAATAATAAAATTAAATTTATTTAAAATTATACTTTTTGGGAAGCTTATAATAAGGACTACATACTTGCCAAAAATAAATTTTAAATTAATTCATTTGATCCCCCAAAAGGTAAATCAAAAGTGGTTTTTTATCAACATTTTGATAGGTGTAAGGAGACTCCGTTATATGTATGGTTTAAAACTAGTCAGGTTCTATCCAAGGGGGTTTGATTTAAGGTAGTTTGAACAAACCCTCCTCAATTGGAATGCTTTAAATGGAACTTTTTAAGGCTTAAATCATTATATTTTCTAAAAATATGTGATTTTAGCAAAAATCAGATCCTCCCAGAAATTGTAAACCAGCTTTGTGGGATCACCCAGGAATAATTTTTCTGCCCAATAGACAAAATCAACCTACAATAATATTATGAACCCACAAAATATTTTTTTTACCAATGGGGGGGAGGATTTATTTTCCATCATAGGACTGTACAATTTGTATGGTATAGAATCTCCAACTTCTTGAAAAAAACCTCTAATAGCTCTAGATGAAAATGTTGAATTTCAACGATTGGATATGTGTTCCTAGGGTTTTTCGACTTCTTGATCACAATGGTAGGGTTAGATCTGACCCAATGTGCTTCAAAAATCAGTTTCCTCCCAAATGAGAACTAGCCCTTGATGTAAACCCTTCAACCTGCAATGAAAATATCCTCAACTCAACTTTCCAATTTGAGATGGACTTTGCATGGCCTATGCTCTGAGCCTATTGTTGGAAATATGAATGAACAATAACCACTTGAAGTTGCACACACTTCAATGGATTAACTAAGAAAGACACCATCCACATGAATAAGAAATTGATACACCATGAGCAAGAAGACAATGTGATCAAATGATGATCTATGATGAATTGATCTAGAATATGAGATGATTTACAAATGTACAAACACCTCAAGCTTATATAGGAAAGGTGAGAGGAGGTAGGATAACTGCCCTGGATGCAAACATTAAATTCCTAATGCATAATTTTAAATGCATAAGTGAAATATTAAATTCATAGATAACTATAATCTAATTAATGAGACATGGCCCCATTAATACTACTTTTTAGAAATGACACCTAGGAAATTTAACTCCTAATTAAACTAATAATGATGTGAATAGGTCATCACTAAGAACTAGTTTTGAAATAACCCAACTCACACTAACACCTATAAAGCTCCAAGACTAGATGGATTCCCCATTGCCCTTTTTTTTAGGAATTCTGGAATGTCATATCTACTAATCTTTTTTAGTGTGGCTTTTGACTTCTTCAGATTAGGAAATCTCCTAAATCAACTCAATGCAAATTTAATTTCACTTATTTGTAAATATGAAAATCTTCCTCAATGCAAGAATTCATACCTATAAGTCTCTACAATAACACTTATAATATTTTTCAAAGATTATTGTAAATAGATTGAAGTAGGTTTTGAACAAAATGATTCTTGTTTTAACTAGAAAGGTTTTGTCCAAGGGAAGCACATCATAGATGCAACCATTTATATCCATGAGGTTTTCCATTCTATGGAATTAAATAAGAAACAACGAATGGCATTGAAACTTGACATTTGAAAAGCTTACGATAGTGTCTCCTGGCCTTTTCTCATTTTTGTCCTCAAAAAGTTTGGGTTCAATGGAGGATTCCTCAAATTAATCACCTCTTGTGTCATGACTCCCAAATGTTCAATTCTAGTTAATGGTGTCCCTAATGGGTTCTTCTCATTTGGAATGGGTTTAAGACAAGGTGATCCCCTCTCACCATATCTCTTTATTGTTGTGGCAAAGGTTATTGGAAGAAATATTCAAAAGCTATTAGACACAAATTTGCTAAAAGAGTTTGAAGCTGTCTCATCCCTTCCTCTGGCCTCTCATCAATAGTTCATGGATGACACTATTCTAATGGGGGAAGCCTAAATTGCTAAAGTTTCCTATTTGAAAGATATCCTTAACAAGTATGCCAAAGTTCCAGGCCAATACATTAAATAGAACAAAAGTAAAATTTATTTCTTTAATACCAACCAGATTATTAAAAATAAGGTGCTGTGCATTATTAGTTTTCAAGAAGTTGATCTCCCTGCAACTTACCTTGGTCTCCCACTCATCTCCAAAAAACTTAACAATAATTATTGGAACTACATACTTGAAAAGATCCAAAAAAAATTGGCAAGCCAGAAAGGGAAACTCTTAAGCTAGGCAAGGAAGATACAACTCCTTAAAGCATCTTTGCAAAATATTACAATCTATTACCTCTCCCTCTTTAATATCTCAGTCTTTATTGTAGATAAGATTGAATTGATACAAAGAAGATTCTTCTGGTCAAGAACATAGGAGTGAAATAGGATAGACCTTATTGGATGGGATAAAGTTTGTGCTTCAAAGAGAGAAGGTGGTTTAGGTATTAGAAGGCTGAAGCTCTTTAATAAAGCCTTGGTATCAAAAATGGGATGGAATCTCTTAGAAGGAGAAAAAGATTGGGCCAAGATCCTAAGAGCTTTAAAATAATTTAGAAACAAGGAACATGGTTGTTTCCTATGGTACAAAGAGCTTCCTTATGGTTCAGTCTTTTGGAATAATCTACTCAAAATAATAGGAGCTCTTAAATTGGGAGTTAAGAAGAGAAAAAGGAATGGACATTATATTGATTTCTCGAAAGATACTTGGAAAAAATTACACTTCTTTCTTCAAATAATAATATTCTACAAATCAAACACAAGTTGACAAGAACTCTTGGAAAATAGGTTACAAGCTATATTGATTGGGATGGTTTGAAGCCTTGATGGATCAATTTTAAAATTTATCAAAATGGAGCTATTCTTAGAAGAGGGAGACAACAAAATTGGGATGCAATTTTGCATTTTTTACTTCAACAAGTAGGTGATGCTAAATTATTTGTGAAAGATAGAAAAGATGAATGGATTTGGACCAACAAATCTTCGTGAAACATCTTAGTTAAATCCATCTATGAAGTCTTGGGAAATCCTTTGCTCCTGAAGGGTGAATTTAACCAAAACATGGTATGGTTAAAAAACTTGATACCCAAAGTGAATAACTTTCGGTGGGTAGTAGCACATGGTAAGATTCTTACCACAAACAATTTAAATAAAAGAGGTTTCCAATTTATAAATAAATACTATTTATGTAATGAATCTAAGGAAACTATAATGCACTTTTTGTTCCTATGCTCCTACTCAAGTGAGGTATGGTATTTTCTTCTTGTTAACCTTATGGATGAATGGGTTTTCCCACCCTCAATAAAGTTGTTTATGGAAAGTTGGAATGTTTTCCCTTACTCCCACAACATTATTGCTGATCTCTGGCAACAAGTCTCCCATTTTATAGCCTGGTGGCTATGAAAGGAGTAGAATAATATAATATTTAGGGAAACTACTAGAAAAAATAAATATCTTTGCATGGCCATAAGACAACATATTCAAGAAAACATAAACATAGACAAATATGCTCCTTCTAAGCATATACCTTCATATAAAGAAATAAGGATAATGCAATTGTGGGGATTAACTCAGGACCTTACTAACTTTAATTGGGCTAAACAACTAATAAGAAAAAATAAAATATGGTCCCCTCTAGAATTGGATTAGATTAAATGCAACTTTGACGGTTGCTCCGAAGGTAATCCATGATTGGCTAGAGCAAGGGAGTCATAAGAGACCATCATGGAAATTTTATTGAAGGTTATGGTAAAGGCTTAGGCATCGCTTCAAAAAATCTTGCCAATGCTAAAGCTGTGTGGGTTGGTATAAATTATCTAAAGGACAAAGTTTATGCTAAGGTGATCATCGAAGGATATTCTAAACTAATAATTGATAATATAAAAGAAATTGTTGCTATGCATTGGGAATTGAAAGATATCATGGGTGATTGTAAGAGAACTCTCAAAACCTTTCAAAATTATACAATTTTCCACATGTACAGAGAAGGGAACATGATAGTCGATGCTATGGAAAATGAAATACTCAATCAAAATGGTTGGTCTTAGTGGGACTTTTCATTACTGCCAAGTCATATCAAGGAGATAATCATAAAGGAGAAATTTTTTCTATATATAATCCTATATGGCATGATGATTGTTAGCTTTTGTTGGGTTGAACCTCTCACATTATTCCAATGATGACTTATAGAGGAAAGGTAAAAGTGTTAAAGATCATCTTGGTAATGATGATTTGGGGTATTATGGTGAGTATGGGGAAGGATAACCCAAATGATTACATCAGTACTAATATCTATTTGAAGATGAAGACTAACAACATGTGGAAAGATGATATTATTAATATCCCAAGAGCAACATCTACTGGGTGGTAGTTTAAAATGAATAAAATTATGACTTTACTTGCTCAAAATATTTCCAAAACTCTATTCACAGCCAATCGAAATGACGCCTCCATATGGGCCTTAGCCTATAAATGCATGTGAACAATAGGCCACCTAATAATTCCTTTTAAATCCCCTAATTTCATCACTTCCATAAAGGGAAAATGAGACACACATGCAATCTTTCCTTGTGACTCTCCTAAAATTTTGACTATTATATTTTTTTAATGCTTTTTTAAGATGATGCCCTCCCAAGTACAAACTTCTAGTACTATCCTCAATGTTGAATATTTCACATTACCTACGATTTCATTGTCGGATGATAGAGGCTTTGGGAATGACTACCTGCTAATGCGAAAAATATTGTTTGATTAGTGAGGATACTATGGGGGGCTGAGAAAGAGGACTGAATCGGGTTACAACTGCAGATCCCTCAAAAAAAGTGAGGAAATATGGGGTATCTTCGAAAGAGTAGGTTTTACCCCTTTCTTTGAAGACATGTAAGGATATAGTGAATCTCCAAGCAACAAGTTTTCAAACTCGTGGAGTGATAGGGAAGTAAAAATTGGAGGGTTCCATTTCACTATTTCTGCTAAATTAATAGCTCAAGCTACAGACCTACCTTATGAAGGAAATATTACTAAGAAGAGTATAAGGAATTACCAGTAGTATATTAACAAATTTTTTGAGGCAAAAGAAAAAGCGAGGAGATTTTAGAATGGCTACTCTAGATTGAAGATTTTGACCCCTTACCATTATGTAAGTTTGTTCATAATGAAATACTTTACTCTTGAGGGTCATTTTAAGTTTATTCATGGCTATCACTTTCCCATTTTAAATCATATTCTCTACCTAGAAAAAAATAACCTTCCTTTCTTTTTCCTTTTATCCCTCCAACAAAGCATGGAAAATGACACAAACCCCCCATTACATCAACTTCTTATAAGAGCTATATGTAAGTTTTTCCTTGCCACTAGAATAAAAAAGAACCTTGCTATTAATCTCCTTGAAAACCCTTAGTGCCCTAAAAACTCTATTCGCATTGACCTTCTAGAAAGAAAACCTCACTCCCATGACAAAGTGCTTAAGTTAAAAAGAGCAAGACCTCTTCCCCCCATTTGTTGAACCCTCCTTGAAAAATATCTTAAGAATTACACCAAAGAAATGTAATTCTTTACCCCTCTCTTCAGGCCTAATTAAATGTAGAAATATGGAGATAAACGAAGCTAACCCAAAAATCCCCATAATTACTATGTCTGATGACAAGGATACTAGCCTAGATAGTGAATTGACGCCCCTTGGTGGACATAGGTCTATCTGCCTAGAAATTATTGCCTCTGTGATAGGTCGAATGTAAGCGTTAGAAAATGAGTAGCAAACAAAAGAGTGCAAATAAACACCAAAACAACCTACACCTCAAGATTAGCCTAAGTTGGAATCAACACAAGATAAAAGAAACAAATGGAACTTTATACCTCGTCTCGAATTGATCCTTTGGTTGGCCCTTCGATCTTGGATGTGTATGCTCCTTGGATGGCACAAGATGCAAGCTAAATGATGTTGTGAGGATGAGTGCAAGTGGATGAAAGCATGAAAATGGCTAAGTGTAGATTGAGAAACAAAATTGCAAGAGTTTGGCTAGCAAAATGATATCTCCCAAAATGAGAGAAAAGAGGGGGTATTTATAGGAATTTTGAGAATTCCTAGAAGAGATGGATGGCCAATGTTGAGCCACCAATGATCAAGATGTAGGGCCAAGGTGAGTTGAGAACTCACAAGCCCTCACATCTTGACATGTGGCAAGGGGAGAGGCTTAAGAAAGATGAGGTGGACATGAGGTTTAAGAGAAGTACATGACATGGAGGGGGGTACAAAGTACCTTGGGATTGGACAAGAATTCCTCATAAAGGAGGTCCTTGTCCCCATGTGGGTGAGAGGACATGTGAGGAATTAAAAATTCTTCAAATATTCTCAATGGGGAGATGAGAAAGAATAATGAATAAAGAGAGGACATGTGGAAAGAAGTGAAGGAATTAAAAATTCCTTTTGAGTGCATTGGGGGATTAAAAAGTGAATTAAAAATTCACATGGGGAAGTGGAGTGCCTTGCCCAAAAGGAGAAAGCCTTTAATAAGGTTGACCAAGGACACATGTCATAAAGGACATGGGGAAGAGAAAAGGAATTTAATATTCCTTGAAAGATGAGAGTGGAATTAAAAATTCCTCAAAGGACTTTGGGAAGACAAAAGGAATTAAAAATTCCTTGGGGGATGGGAAGATTTGACTAAAGGGGGTGATTAGACAAGTTGATGAGGGGTTAGAGGAAGGTTAGGTGGCTAAGAGAGATTAGAGACCAACTTGCAAAAGTTGGAGGATGTGACACATCCTAATCAAATATTAGGCATGTGCACACCTTAATGATGAGATTAGAAGATGGATTAAGATAAGATAAAAATGATGGAGGATGTGACATAAAGGGAATTAAATAAATGGCATATTTATTTAATTCATTTGATGAAAGGGGGAAGGTATTTAATTATTTAATTAGATACCTTAGGGATTAGAAGAACTTAAGGATGTTAATTAAAGGGGATAAATTTGGATAAATTAAGTGTCCAAATTTAGATGTCTACATTTTGCCCTTCTTTGAGATGGTGTTACGAAGTAGCATCATTTCAAAGAATATTAAAATATAGAACCTAGAAGATGGTTAGATTGGAAAAGATGCCCCAGTCATTCAAAGAAGTGACTAGGAAGGTAGATGATGGGGGAAAAGATGAAAGTTAGGAATAAAGGATGCCCCCTCGAGAGGACATGCGGGTTCAAGAGAACACGGGTGGGCTCTCGAAATGGATGAGAGGATGCAAGGGGAGTTGAAAAAGATGATGCAATGTGATGGAAGATTGGGAGGTGAGTGTGATGATGGATGTATGGAGGGGGGGATTTTGATAGACGAGAGGATGAAGAGGAAATGAAATCCAAATGCAATTTGCCATCGTCGGAGCACTGATTTTTGCTATAGCATAAGACACAAGACGCCAAGGTATGAAGAACCAAGGCATATTAGTGTCTAATGCATAAAACAAATATAACAAACAAGAAGGCTATCCCAACACCCCAAAGTCACGATGACCTTGGTCAGGCCAGGTATTGGGATAACCACAAGCATAACACAAGGATGCCCCAGCATAACACAAGACCTCAGGGATCTTGGTGGGTACTACGTGGGACAACCGACAAGACAAAGAAAAGATCAAGATACACCCCTATGTTGATGAGTCAAAGCACACCATGATATGATGGATCAAGGCGATGATGACAAGTGATGATAGGGAGCTCAAATGATAAACAAAAGCAAAAAGCATCAAAAGATCGCAATCAATTTCAAACGTCCTTTGCCATAGGATCAATCAAAGGGTTGGATGGGATTGATGAGGTCTGTTAGGAAGGATGCATCCTGTTGAGACCGATGATGGATACTAAATTAAAAGATTGATATGACGTAGGATATTCAAAACTAATTGGATTTGATGATACAAGTGAATCTCATTTGTTAAGATCCAGCTAGATAAGGGCATAGCTTGACGACGCGACACGAGAGACATGACACAAGATAGGAGACCTCGATGGATGATAAAGATGGGACAGACAAATAGGAACAAGATATGAAGATTGATGATAGATGATAAAGGATCAGATGGACAAAGTAGAAAGATTGATGATAGGTGATAAAGTGACAAAGTGGACAATGAAGATCGATGATGGAATCCCGGGGGCAGATCAAATGATCGACCTTTCCTGCGTGAAAGCGCAGGGGCAACGTAGTTCGATAGAAGGCCAAAGACAAGTGATGGATGAAAGATGATGAGATAACCCTAGATAAGGGGATAAAATGATTGGATTGACACGATGGGACAAGATAGACCTGTGGGATTGGATTGGAGGATAGAGACTAGACAAAGCTCAAGGATGGGATAGTTATCCAAATCATCAAAAGACGAATTGGGAGGGTGATGATGGAAAAGATGTGCAAAAGAAGCATAAGTGATGGCGATAAGATAGATGGCATTGGATTGCATGGGGAAAAGCCTATAGCTAGATACCAATGACAAGGGATTATGAGATGGGATGAGGGTCAAGGATTGGGGGAGGAAAAGGATTGTTTGGGTGGATTGGATAGAGAGATAAGGATTTTGATGAGGAAAAGGTGACCAGATGGATAGATGAGAATGGATGCCATGATGGAAGGATAGGAAGATAGAGATGGGAAGATGAATATAAGGATTGTGTGGAGGGATAAAAGATAAGGATGGGGAGATGGATATATCGATAAGGAGATAAGGATAGGGAAATGGAAGGGAGTGATTTGATGGAATGAGTGATGTCTCCAAGGACTGTATCACAAAGGAAGATAGGTGCCCCCACTCTAGATAGGTCATGTGCGAGGAGGCATGAGGGATGCAATAGAGAAGGATAGGAAAATAAAGGAGTGAGATGGATGAAGATAGGATGCATGGATAAGGAAGGGAGATTGAGGGTAGCATGACAGGTGGATAAGGAAGGTAGACGAGTGTGAATGACAGTTGGGATAGTGTGCAGATGAGGGAGATGTATGCTAAGAGGTGCCCAAAGCATGCTTATATGTTTGCCCCATTGTTATCAAGATCACAAGGAGGATGGAAGGATTGGGATAAATGAGATATGCCAAACAAGATGTGTAAGCTCGATAGGGTGGAGGGGATGGACGAAAATGATATATAGTAAGAAGATGGGTGCATAGCAGAAAGCGTAGCAGGAAGCATAGCGAATGGAGGGAATGCATATCAAGAAGCTGCCCCCGAGTGCAGATGGGGATTTATGCATGATGCCTATTTGCCAGGTTTTCATCATGGTACTTATCCAAGGCACTTGTTTGCCAAGTTTTCACCATTGGATGGATTATTTCTCTTTACTATTTTATTTTTTGATTTTTGATTTTTTTTTTTGACTTTTTTGGATTTTTCGACTTTTTTGGATTTTTGGACATGTGGAAGGAGATGGATAAGGATAGGGAGGCGAATAAGTGGATTTAGAAGACATGCGATAAGGATATGGATGAAGGACTCAAGCATCAAGTTCTATATCAGGTATTAAGAGCTCAAGTTTAAACTGACTATTGGATGTTGGTACAACCTTAGGATAAATGGATTATGCTAGAGGATGAATGAGAGGGATTTGATGGGGAAGATATGGGGGATAATGGGTGGGATGTTGGAAATGGTATGGATAGAATAATGGGGTGGATACGTGATGGGGAGATGAGTTCAAGACCAACATTGGCACATTTGGTGATGGATGTGAAAAGATAAGAGGACTAATGGATGGAGAATGTGGGGATAATGGAGAAGATGGAATAGTGAATTTCGGGACATAGGGACCCAAAACAGACTTAGGAGATGAAAGGTGGGTATGGTTAGCTTTTGGATTAGCAACTTTGGATGTTCTTACAGATTTTTCACTTGATGGCATTGCATCTTTTTTCTTTGGGATCCACATGGTTTTGATCTTTGCTTTAGTGGGCCTTTGTGGCTGATGGGTTTGATTTGGATTTAGATTTTTCTTCACTTCACCATGTCTTTTAGAGGGGACATGGGGAGCTTTAGATTCATGTGGATATTTGGATTTATGCATTTTTATGTTAGCATCCAAAGTGCATTTATTAGCAATGGGATGGGTGTGAGGGGATGGACGATGTGGAGCAATGGAGGTAGGAGTATGGGGATTACGTGTAGATGGGGGATGTTTAGGTATGTTCCTTTGTTGATCTTGATTAGGATGTATATGATGGATGACATGGATAGGCGTTGGATGGGTGAAAGGATGAGATGGAGGAGGTGATCTTGGGATATACGAACCCAAGATGGATAGAGTAGATGAAGGACGGGAGATGGTGGATGGAGGGATGTAAGGACCCAAAATGGATGGAGCAGATGAAGGAGGAATATGGACGGTTGTTTTGAGGTGATACGATAGAGGAGGAGGGATGGCAGCATATGATTTGGTGGAGCGATGGGAAGAGCCGACATTTCTTTTGGAAAAGGCTCATTGAGGACATCTAGAGGTTGTACCAATGTGTTTAGATTGTGAGTCTTGGGGAATAGATCCAAGACCTTGCATGCAGATTTGTTCTTTGACTTGGATGGGCTCTAAAATACCTTGCTCATGAAGGCCTAGACATTTTCCTTGGTAGTTCATTTTCTTGAGCATGCGATCCATGATAGGATTTTTGTTATTCTGAAAACATGATGCGAGTCCATTATTAGGTGGGGGAGGATGGGTGGTATATACACTGTGTTTTTCTTCTGTAAGGAGGCCACCATGGAAGAATGTGACAGTACCAAGGGGATATGCAAGCGGTGTGGGGATAGCAATTTTAGGCAATGATGAGGGATCCTGAGAAGGAGATGATGGGATAGCAGCATTTGGATGGGTTGTCTGGAGAGGGAGTAGGGGATATGATAGGATCTAATTTTGTGGTAGCAGGCTCATGCAATGGAGATGGAGATGGAGTGGTAGAATCTTGAATGTCAAGAGGATCATGGGATGGAATGGATGGGGGACTGTGATCTTGCGGTAGACTAGATGGGATGGTAGGATCTTGATCTGGAGGAGGGGATATGTTGGCATGCTTTGGATCAGGATTTTGGCATGACTCATCGTGTGCAGGAGGTGTGATAATGGAGTCATGGGGGGACTCTTCAAGTTGGGGAGATGGAAGGATAGAGGATTCAAAATATTCCTAGGGATGGATACTAGGAGTGGAGGAAGTGGATTGGATGTCGTTGATAGGTTCGACGGCTCTCGCAGTAGGGGGTGGGTGTTCAATGGATTTGGTAGATGTGATGGTAGGAGATGGGGACTTAGTGGATTCAGAGGATGTGATGGTAGGAGATGGGGACTCAGTGGATTCAGAGAATGTGATGGTAGGAGATGGGGACTCAGTGGATTTAGAGGATGTGATGGTATCATCAATGATAGGTGTTGGATGGAGAAGGATCTCGTCACTAACGACCATGGATGATGAGTTGGGATGGCATGGTTCCACGACTACAATGTGTGGAGTGGGGGATGTTTCCTTTGTTATAAGTCCTTGGAGAAGCTTGAATATGCTAGGTTGAGATGGCGAGGTGGGAGTGGATGAAGGTTTATGGATTAGTGGGGGATTAGGACTACAAATTGGTGGGCTAGGATTAGATAGGGGAATGGGATTGGATGCAGGACTGGGAATAGATGGGCTTGGATTCGGTGAAGGGTTAAGATAGGGGTATTGGCATGGTGAATTAGGACACAAGGATGCGGGTGGTAGATTGTAGTAAAGGTATTGGGATGGTGGATTAGGATGGGAAGATGCAGGTATTGGATTAATATAGGGAGATGCAGATGTTGGATTAGGGTAAGTTGATGGGTGTGTTTGACTAGGATAGGAAGGTGTGAATGTAGGATTAGGCTGAGCAGATTGGTATGGGAGATTAGGGTAGTGGGTACATGTGGATGAAGGATTGAGATAAGAGGATGTGGATGGGGAATCAAGATAGGGGTATTGTGATGGCAAACTAGGATAAGGGGATAATGTAGATGAAGGATATGATGGGTATGATGGACGTCTCTTGTCAAAGGTAGCATAAGGAGTGTGATTAGGCATAGATGAAGACATGATGGGATAACTCGATGGGGTGATTGGATTTTGGATTGTCGGTGGAGAAAGCTTACTAGCAATGATAGTGTCAAGGGGATCTATGTCGTATACCTCTTGATCAACAAGACTTTCATTATCATCGTTGACGTAATTAGGGTTTCCCTTGACTACTATTGATGGAGGATAAGGATTCATGATGGTGAAAGGATAAAGAGGATGGATGAAAGATTTTGAATGGGATCGGACTAAAGCTCAAATTAGGATTTTGGTCAAGCTCAGATCAGGATTGGAGTAAAGCTTAGATTAGGATAATTGGATGATGATTGGATTGGATTATCAAGGGATGATTACACACCGAATCTACTTCGAGATGGAAGTAGATTGATTGGGTCGAAGGTGATTGGATAGGGATGCGATTAGATTGGATTAATTGATTGATCGATTGAAAGATCGGATGATGGATTGGATAGGATGACGAAAGGGACTGTTAACCCCGTTCAAAGATTACCTTAGGTGACGTAGGCTACTGATTGATCAGATTAAAAGATGAATGGATGATTGCAGCACCGAATCCACTTTGAGATTGAAAATGGATTGATTGGGCCAATGATGATGATTAATTTAGGATGGATGACAATCCTAAGAGGATGTTAATGATGACGATCAGATCACACACTTCGGTCAATTTGGATAATAACCCGAGACGAAGTTCAGGGGATTTGGATGGGGAAAACGATGATTTGATTGGAGAAATGGATGATAGAAATGGATGAACAAATACTCAAAATAAGCAAACAGTTGATCGGGACGAGTAAACGAATGATCAGAACGATAGAACGAGGGTTCAATATGATGAAAGGAGGTGTGAAATGGATGAATGTTTACTCAGAACGAGTAAACAAATGATCAGAATGACAGAACGAGAGTTTAGAATGGGGAAAGGAGGTGTGAAATGGATGAATGTTTACTCGGAACAAGTAAACGAATGATCAGAATGATAGAACGAGAGTTCAGTATGATGAAAGGAGGTGTGAAATGGATGAATGTTTACTCAGAATGAGTAAATGGATGATCAGAATGATAGAACGAGAGTTTGGAATGATGAAAGGATATGTGAAATGGATGAATGTTTACTCAAAATGAGTAAATGAATGATCGGAACAACTGAACGGGAGTTCAGAATGATGAAAGGATATGTGAAATGGATGAATATTTACTCGGAACGAGTAAACAAATGATCAGAATGATAGAACAAGAGTTCAGAATGATGAAAGGATGTGTTGAATGGACAAATGTTTACTCAGAATGAGTAAACGAAGAGAATGGTAGGGTATACCCCCCTCGAGGAGGTAGATGGTGAAGAAAAAGGTGCCCCGGCCAACTTCTCAAAAGTATGAAGTGGTATATATCATCGGAAAGAGCACGAAAAAATGAGAAAAATTGCCTTTGAATGGAGTCAATCGGATAAACAGTGTGAAAACGGTGACCCCGAGAAGAAAGAGCAGAAGGACAGGTCCGCCACTCTGTAAGGACAGGTCCGCCACTCCAGGATAGGTCTGTCACAGCAGGACAGGTCTACCACCGGAAGGACAGGTCCGCTAAAGGATAAGTTTAAGCTTGATTTTTTGATGGATGGGTAAGGCAAAGGACCCAAAATATAGCAAACATGAAAAGAATTTGGCCAAACTGATAATGACTAGTTTTGCACGAGAAAGAAAATTTAGATAGCACGACCCTAAGATTAGTAGAAACGGGTATGGCCAAAAAAGTTTTCTACTCTAGGATAAACATGGTTGCTAAGGAGTCCTCGATATACACCCGGTACGTGAGGCCCAAACTGTGAACACCAACCCGTTACAAGCATGAGTCAGGAACCTTAGCGAGACACTAAAGGCTCGGACCAACTCTTCACACCATCCCGATGCTTCACCAATTACAACATGGTTGGATTGAGGTACAGCTTTCGCTCTCCCCCTTTTATATACCCTGCCAGTACGCGTGGTTGGAATCATCCCTTGGGGTGATGAAATCCCCAAGCAGGTCCCACTAAGAAAATGAAAAATGGGGTGACTCAAAGGACTTTGAAAGCTATGATTTCTCGTCACCCAGGGTCGCCAAATGGCACAAGGGGATTGGATACATCAAATAGCCTTCCACAAGTATGCCAAACAAGGTTTGTTGACCCT
Source organism: Sequoia sempervirens (assembly GCA_007258455.2). Lineage (NCBI taxonomy): Eukaryota > Viridiplantae > Streptophyta > Pinopsida > Cupressales > Cupressaceae > Sequoia > Sequoia sempervirens. The sequence continues at coordinate 66,499,217 of VDFB02193867.1, forward strand.
TCTAATTAAACTATGTGCCTAATTTACCAAAGGACAATTGGTAAAAACTTGAAATTTCACCTTCGGGAGGTTAGGTCTGCCACTCTGTAAGGACAGGTCCACCACTCTAGCAGGACAGGTCTGCCACTCTGTAAGGACAGGTCCGCCACTCCAGGATAGGTCCGCCACTCTAGCAGGACAGGTCCCCCACTCTGGCAGGACAGGTCTGCCACTTTAGCAGGACAGGTCCGCCACTCTGGTAGGATAGGTCCGCCACTCTAGGACATGTTCACCACAAGAGAAGAAGAAGGTGCCCCAGCCAACTTCTCAAAAGTATCAAGTGTTATATATCGTTGGAAAGAGCACGAAAAACTAAGAACTGCCTTTGAACAGATTCAATCGGACAAACGATGTGGAAATGGTGGCACCGGGAAGAAAGAGCAGAAGGATAGGTCCACCACTCTGTAAGGACATGTCTTCCACTCTGCAGGGACAAGTCTGCCACTCTGCAGGGATAGGTCCGCCACTCTGCAGGGAAAGCAAAAAAATAGCAAACGTGAAAGAAAAAGACCCGTTTGTGTGTCCCACCGGGCGTGCTAGAAATGTGATAGGTTGAATGTAAGCATTAGAAAATGAGTAGCAAACAAAAAATTGCAAATAAACACCAAAACAACCTACACCTCAAGATTAGCCTAAGTTGGAATCAACACAAGATAAAAGCAACAAATGAAACTTTATACCTCGTCTCAAATCGATCCTTTGGTTGGCCCTTCAATCTTGAATGTGTATGCTCTTTGGATGGCACAAGATGCAAGCTAAATGATGTTGTGAGGATGAGTGCAAGTGTATGAAAGCATGAAAATGGCTAAGTGTAGATTGAGAAATAAAACTGCAAGAGTTTGGCTAGCAAAATGATCTCTCCCAAAATGAGAGAAAAAAGGGGGTATTTATAAGAATTTTGAGAATTCCTAGAAGAGATGGATGGCCAAGATTGAGCCACCAATGATCAAGATGTAGGGCCAAGGTGAGTTGAGAACTCACAAGCCCTCACATCTTGACATGTGGCAAGGGGAGAGGCTTAAGAAAGATGAAGTGGACATGTGGTGTAAGAGAAGTACATGACATGGAGGGGGGTACAAAGTACCTTGGGATTGGACAAGATTTCCTCATAAAGGAGGTCCTTGTCCCCATGTGGGTGAGAGGACATGTGAGGAATTAAAAATCCCTCAAATATCCTCATGGGGAGATGGGAAAGAATAAAGAATAAAGAGAGGACATGTGGGAAGAAGTGAAGGAATTAAAATTCCTTTTGAGTGCATTGGGGGATTAAAAAGTGAATTAAAAATTCACATGGGGAAGTGGAGTGCCTTGCCCAAAAGGAGGAAAGCCTTTAATAAGGTTGACCAAGGACACATGTCATAAAGGACATGGGGAAGAGAAAAGGAATTTAATATTCCTTGAAAGATGAGAGTGGAATTAAAAATTCCTCAAAGGACTTTGGGAAGACAAAAAGAATTAAAAATTCCTTGGGGGATGGGAAGATTTGACTAAAGGGGGTGATTAGACAAGTTGATGAGGGGTTAGAGGAAGGTTAGGTGGCTAAGAGAGATTAGAGGCCAACTTGCAAAAGTTGGAGGATGTGATACATCCTAATCAAAGATTAGGCATGTGCACACCTTAATGATGAGATTAAAAGATAGATTAAGATAAGATAAAAATGATGGAGGATGTGACATAAAGAGAATTAAATAAATGGCATATTTATTTAATTCATTTGATGAAAGGGGGAAGTTATTTAATTATTTAATTAGATACCTTAGGGATTAGAAGAACTTAAGGATGTTAATTAAAGGGGATAAATTTGGATAAATTAAATGTCCAAATTTAGATGTCTACAGCCTCTAAAGGGATTGAGGTTGGAAAAAAGGGTAAAAAAATTGTTGAGGGGGAGAATAATGTCTCATCTAAGGAGGTTTCCAAAAAGGGAAGAAAGTTGTTGAAGTGGAGAAAGATGATTCTTCAGAGGAAGAATACATCCCAGTTAGCTTAGGGCAAATTGAATATTTAGAAGAAGAGGAAGTTTCTGAATTTGTAGAGGAGGAAGAAAGATAAGATTCAGAAGAAGAAAATAATGAAAAGGATGAGGATAACGACACAGGTGAACGGATAGATGATGAAAAATAACATGGGAAGAAGGCTGCCAATGTAAGCCCTACTCCTATGGGAGTCTTTTAAACTCTTACTCAAACCTTTCATAATCAAGAAAGTCTTAAGGAGGAAGAGAATACAAATGTTAATGCTAAAATTGAAAATCTTACTATGTAGGTGGAGCAAATTGAAAGACAGATGGAGGAAGCAGATAGTTCTAAGAGGATACAAACTATGGAAGGTGCCATCAAGAATATTTTTAGGGTCATGGAAGACATAATGAAAAGAGTGGTTATGGGAACCATCTTAGGACAAGGAAAAATTCAAAAACAACAAAAGAAGAAATGTCAAAGGAATGAAGTTGATCGGCCCAAGAGAATGGAGCACAAGGGAAACATGGTAGAAATGGTAGAAGAAATCCAAGGGAACTAGAGTGTCATAGAAGAATATTATTATTTTTTTAATGATCTGGATTTGTAATTGGTTATTATGCATTGGTGTATTTTTTTTTTCCTTTATTTTATTTGCTAAAAATCTTAATCTAGATGTCAAGTTTGCTATTAACTCTATATGGCCAGAAAATTTAATTCTATGTTCTCTACTAAATACTATTAATCCTGATAGTAGTCGGATATGGACTATATTGTATGGTTTGTTTTGTGGTTTTGACAAGGGGAAAGGGTTTATGGATCATTTATTTTTGGCCATGTTTGTGGTCTAGGCTATTTGCAATCTTTCTGTGGGTATGCTCCTTTGTTGTTGGGTTAGTATGTTTTTTATTGTGATAAGAATTTTAGGAAAAATGTAACTATCTCCTTCATTGTTGGGTTAGTTTTTTTCAATTATGATAAGGTGTTTGTGAAAAATGTAACTATCTCTGGGCCTATTTCCTTAGTGTTGTTTCTGTTGATCTTTGTTGTTATTGACTAGATGTTGTTTGCTCTAGTTTGTTTCGATGTCTTCAATTTTTATATGGTATCATGGCCATAACCCTACTTATTTAATAAAAAATATTGACATTAATTATACATTCTAAAAGTTTGTTTGAAATGATTTCAAAGTTATACAAATCACTAAAATGATTCAAGGGTTTGACTAAGGATGAACCCCTTACATGGGAAACTCCAATGATATCTATAAATAGGTCACCAGGTTTTCAATTCCAAATTAGATACTTGAGATATTCTAATTTTTGAAGATCAAAAGCATTTAAATCAAATATGTTGGCAAGGGTTGAAACTATGAATTCATGATTGAATTTGCAAGTGTGGAGATCATTTTTGCATTATGGAAATGACCTAGAGAAAAACACCATTATTTTATTAGTTTGATAGTGAAAAAGATTCTAGTTTTATACTTTATGGCATGTTTCAAGATAAGGACCTAGTTCTTTGATTCTTGTGAAGGTTTTGGGTGGCATTAAACATCTTGTGACATTGTTTGTGAGAGAACAATTATTTAAAAAATTGGTTTTACTCTATATTAGCCTAGTAAATGTAATTGTGTTGTAAGAAATTAATAATGTTTAGTTCAAATCTAAAGCTGAATATTATTGCATACTTAAATTTATTTTAAAATGATATAATTTAAAAAAAAATGACATCTTATTTCAAATGTTTATATAAAAATTATAAAGAATTAGATCAAAGAAATATGATGAAGCTATGAATTCATCATAGAAAGTGGCTATCTCGAAAAAGTCCCATCTTTCTTGAAAGTGAATTTTTTAAAAATTATTTTACACTAACATTTTATTTTGTTTTGAATAGTCATGAGCATCCTTTGGCATTCGATATTCCATTTTCTTGAATTATTCTTCCTATTCCTCCTCAATTTTAGTTTTAGCTTCCTTGGTGTTTAAGAAAGGCTTCGGCTCAAATTGAAAGTATATGGAGTTTTAGAACATTGTAACTTAATTATTGGGAGTATTTGTGAGTGCTAATGCCATATTTTGACTGTACTTTTGGAGAGTTGCAAACTACTCATGGGGAGAGTTTTGAAATGCTTGAGAAGAATCTTAGACAATCTAAGAAATTTGATCATTAGTCATGAAACATGGGTCAATGAGTTTGACTCGAAAATACATGGTTGAATCCTGATAGCAATATCATAATTTGACACGCTGTGGAAAAATACCTCCTACTTATCAATTGTTGAGCTAAAGGGGCTCTATTATGAATGCTTCATAAGGCACAACACTTGATGAAGGTTTTGCAAATGGGGTAACAACTCAAGCGGGCTTAACCTTGGAGAAAACTCCCTAGTTAAGCGCGCTTGAGCTGGAGCAGTACTGGGATGGGTGACCTCCCGGGACGGACCAGTGTTTCACCTCTGTGAGCATCACCTAGATGCAATGAGTGCTAAGTGGACCATTCGATATCATGAGAGATGGGTTCTTGCTGAACCACTACTCATGAAACATGGGTCAATGAGTTTGACTCGAAACTACACGGTTGAATCTTGATAGCAATATCATAATTTGACACGCTGTGGAAAAATACCTCCTACTTATCATTAGTATATTGTCATTTTGGAATGCTTAGATTAGTGACTAACATTTTATGAGAATACTACTTGGATAAGTTGTGAGAGCTTTGATCATTAGTATATTGTTAATTAATTTCTCTCCATTTGAATTATGTTTTCTCTCTTTAATTTGTATTCCTAGTTTAAATTAGTCTTGTGCTCTAAATTAGTTGATTATTACTTTAAAATTGTATTCTATTTAAAATTTCATAAAAGATATTTTAGATTACGTGTGGCCATTCTGTCTTGCGCATTTAGATGTTCGTGGAAAGCAATAATTATACACTCCACAACCTTTCCCTAAAAGAAAGTACCCTCAGTGGTCCACATTGAATGTATCTTTTCCTTTAACTTTGCCCGATGTACAATCTCTGTACAGAAAAATGGTCCAAGTTCAATGAATCTAATCTTGTGATCTTTGTAGCCTTCCTCTTATTTAGATATATGCTACGAACAAAACTGATCATGGACGCTCTAATGCGTCCGAGTTCCTCCAGATTCTTCAAGAGAAATGGGTTAACGTTTTTGCAATGACATATAAGTTTCTTTTAGTGCAAATGTTCGGGGAGCTTTACAGTCACTGAAGGCTTGCCTATTATGAATGATATTTATTGTATCCCTTCTTCATTGAAGGTTAGAAGCTCTTAGAGCAGCTCAAATATAAATCAAATTCTGTCCACATACCAGATGTTAATCTCTTAGTCTTTATTATTCTCAGAAAAAAATATATATGCTTTTATTATTAGAAGTGATTTAGATATTAAACAAGCTGGGTGTGGAGAAGCTAGTTCTTGTGCTTCTTTTCCAAGTTTCCTTGGAATGCTCTGTATTTAGTAAACATATGCGATATGGAAATTACGTTGTAATAGTTGTGTTGTTTCCTTGATACCGTTTACTCTTTTCATTGCATTTCATTTGTTAGCAGTCTAAATATTGGTATATGGCTTTCAAATGGTATATAAAATTAAAATTTGGTTAGTTATGTTAATGGGTTTTTGGTTTGTTAGCGAAGTTGAATGGTTCTGAATGAGTCCATCGGAATCAAGTCTTATTGAGTTCAAGGCCCCAACATCTTTATGGATGAGGTGGGAATCGTGTGTTAGGAACTTTGATGGAATGTATACCTCTCAGTTCTTGACTCTCAATTGAAAAGATTTCAACCTAAGACATCTATAGAAAAGCAAAATCCAAATTACTATCAATTTTAAATTTAGACATCCAGAAAATTTGACAGAGTAGAACAAAATCTGGTTCTAGATTTAGAAATTTCATTTTGCTAAAAACAAGATCTGGGCTAGTTTAACTCTTAATTAGAATCGGACTCTAATATTCTACATAACCTTATATATGTTGAGGGAGGCACTTTGTAAAATAAAAGTAAAGACCGAGTTTGGTTTGGATCATGCTGCTGTGATTTATTATAAGATGAGGAAATTAGGGATGGGTGACTTGCAGCCATAGCTCGATAGTAAAAAATTGTTTATGTGCCCAAACTAAAGTCACAGTCACAGTGTTTTCTTAACTCAAAGAGAGGCATCACAAAACTTAAAAAAAGAGAGACCCTATTAAAATATAGCTAATGAAAATTTATAGATAGCAGCGGAAGAAAGACAAGGGATCCCATATATCTAGACCGTCAGATAGGCAGGTTGTAGTGCATGCCCAGGGTTGTTACCCTTCAATAGTCCATTAATTTTTTTTCAAGACTTTAAAATAATTTAAAATAGAGAAATTGTCAATTGATTATAAATCTACTGGTGAGAATGTTAAGTTTATTAGAGATATTTTTTTTTACAGAAACCAAAAAATAATAATTGTAAATACAAAGGGGTGAAATGATATTATTGTATTTGGGGTTTCTGTCTGGGTCTGGTTGAGGTTCTAGGCTAGCTTTTTTGTCTTTTTTCTTTTGGAGCTATAACCGGAGGTTTTCTTCCCTGGTTCTTTCCTGCCGGTATGCTCCTTTTGAACCAGGGGGTGTAAACTATATTTTTAATCAATAAAATGTTCAATGGCATAGCCACTTTTAATTAAAAATAAAATAAAATTATAAATACAAATTTATAAATATTCTTTTTTCTGAAGTGTAAGTTCCTAACGACCACAACAATTCCATTTGTCATAAAGATTTGAATATTATCTGCAAACCCTAAAAACCTTTTCGAAATAGTTACACCATGGTTATTTCAACCCGAATGCACAGTTGCCTTACGCATTTCAATATTATTACATTATACCACAAGCCCATTCATCACTCGACGACACTATCATATATAATACAAAACCACGCAATAACGCCCTATCTGTTCTTTTCAAGTCTTTGCAGACGCACGGCATCCAGGTAATTACATCAAACAGCTATTGTCAGGCAATAGATCACATCTTCATAAATAATTTAGGATAAATAATTGCAAACAAGTAATAATAAATGAATTGTTTTAGATAAAAGAGTTAAAGGGGTTTTTAATTAGGACATTTGATTCTTAGTTAATGTTTCATATCAGATTTGAGATAAGTAAATTGAAAAAATTAAGATCTAAAGCATCTAAAATTGTCATGCAGGATTCTGAATTTTGATTATATATTTGACCATATTGTCTTTAGGCCTTTTGTACTTGTATACAAAAATTCTATCATGGTGTTTGGATCTATGATAAAAAGTAGTGTTGTTGACAATCAATGGTTTTTTAAGGATTTTTAAGATAATAAGTAAGAATACAAGTGATTTTGGTGTCCAAAATGATTTTAGGTGATTAATACTTAGAGATTTGTTGTAAATGGAATGTAGTGTGATCAATATTAGAATTTAACCTAGTGCAAGAACTAGGGTTCTATCAAGTTTTGATAGAAGATCCCATGTAGAAAGCTAAAGAATGATTGATAACTGATTATTTAAGATAGGTGGATGAAGAGGGGTTATCTTAATGATGATTGCAATAGTGATCATTATGATTATGAAGTGAACTAGTTGTGATGTCCTTTAATACGCGATTTTAGTCCATAATTTGAATGGTTTATCGTAGGAAATGATGAATTTAACTAATAAAAAGAAGATTGTTAGATTGAACCCAAGGGGAAATTTTAAATTTTGAACAAGAGTCTTGAATACATTCTACACAAACTACAAGGTTAATTTTCTCCCAATGAATTCAACCCTAGGATGCCAATCAATAGTTTAAAAGCTAAATAATTCCTCTAGTTTAATGTTCTATTTCTAAGATTCACTTTGAGAATTTAGGTCAAAGTTGGTGCCAAATTAGTCAAAGCTATGCACTAGAACCAAATACTTACGACACATAAGAAAAGTGAAATAAAATGAATGAGAAAATTGTAAGGTATGTGCTTTTACCATTACATTTTTCCTATCTTTTCTATGCATGTAAATCTACATTATAAGGTGTACCAAATTATTTAAATACTCTAGGAAAAAATAACTAGAGGTAGAATAAATGGAGTCATATTTCAAATTTAACTTTTGAACTACATGTGAACTTAAATGCAATTAATAACAATAAGTTTTCTTGATTTTGTATGTACCTTGTAAGGCTTGCATCCAAATAATTAAGAGATAAAAATGGATAGAATTAATCATAATAACATGACAATGGTTTTATGGAAAATTAACATCACCATTATAAACTATTTAATAAAAAATATGAGTATTTCCAAAACATAAAGGCATGTCTCAATTGTTGGCCACTTGCCATTTTATGAAATTAGATGTCATTAGAAAACATGCTCCCTTCAATCTAAGGTCTTTAGATTGATGATCTTCTCACATCCAATGTGAAGGAGCTTTGATTGAAGATCTAGAAAACTATAAACAGACTAGTTGTGCCTTGTCTCACCTCATTTTTTAGTATCAAAGACCTTTGATCAAAGGTCCTTCAATTAAAGTTGCTTATGTAGCACCTATGTGGCATCAATTCCCTCCAAACTATATTTTTAAGAATATTTTGTTGGAAAAATAAATATTTGGATCACGTTTTTCATGATAAAATGAATTTAACATGACATTTTTTTTTATAGATGTAGCCATTATAGTAACTAGTTTGAAAAATATAAGTTTTAATATATTTTTTGTTATAACTATATTTATTTTCTATTTCCTAATCAATATAAATTATTTATAAAATATAAGGACCTTTATTCCACACTCATTAAGAATAGAAAATATTCCAAGAAAAAAAAAGAAACACTTCATATTGATGCCCTCCTTCCAATAAAATAAAATAATAATTTGAGTTATATATGAAAGTGAGGCATTATGAAGAAATAGTTTCTAAATTATTGCACTCAAGGTGTTCTCTATATGAAGTGAATGAATTGGCTTTGAAAATCAATGGATGAAAATTGTAGAGAAGGATGAAAGATCATTGAAATGATCTAAACCATCAAATTTTTTAAAATATTAAAAAATATAATATATAATTAAAGAAAAACCAACTTTATCTAGTCTTAACTTGAAATTAAGAATATATAGGATAAGAATGATTTTTTTCTTTTAAAAATTTTAAACGTAAATTTTTAGATAAATAATAGTAAGTTTTTAATAAATATACATTTTTCAAATAATAATATTAATAATAATAAATTATTAAATTAAAATTTGACTTTTGATCTTTTGAATATGTTTAATTTTATTTTTCACTTAAAGTTTGGTGTTACATGTCATTTAATTTTACTAATTTTAATATAGTTTTTTTTTTTTTTTTAATATTTTATTTGAAATATAATTTAAAATTTTAAAATTTAATTTATCTAATAGTATTTTATAATATTCTTGTTATTTGTTAATATTGAGTTTATGTTAACCACTATTCTTATCCAATTTTAAAATTTAAATTAAGAAAACAAGGATAAGATTTTTTTTTTCTTTTAAACTTTTTAAACTTAGATTTTTAAGATAAATAATAACAATCTTTTAATAAATATACATATTTTTCAAATAATAATAATAATAATAATAAATCAATAAATTACTAATTGGTTTTTTATCTTTTGAATAGATTTCATTTTATTTTTCATTTTCTAAGTTTGGTGTTACTTGTAATTTTTAATACAAAAGTTAGAATTTTACTTTTAACAATTTTAATATAGTTTATTTTTATTTTTAATATTTTTATCTGAAATACAGTTTTAGTTTTTAAAATTTAATTTATCTAATAATATTTTATAATATATATATTTTGATTAGAGGAGAAAAATAGGTTTTGAAGGGACCCAAAACCCTATCCAAAGAAAGAACATTGCTAAGAGATAAACCATAGACCAACAACAACCTAACAAAAAAAACCATCAAAAGATAAACAGGACTACACATGCTACAAAAAAATAGTTTTTGAAGGGGACCTTGAACCCTTTACAACCATGTATTTTAGGAACCTTGAACCCTAACTGACTATAAACACAACTTGAAACAACCAGGACACAACCAACCAACTACTCAAAACAACTAGTGCTAAGCCCACAAAATAATAAATTTAATGATGCAGAACACCCAGATCATCCAAATTGGTTCTCCAAATGAGAATGCACAAAAAAGAGGGCATCAAGACCTCCCTTTCAGGACAAATAGCACCTCTAAACTCCCCACCTCAATAAAAGAGTTGAAAAGAAAATTTGAAGACAAGGTAATAAGAACCCCCTCACAACACTTTATAGCCCAACAAACAACCTCAATCTCCACCTTTAAAAGAGAGAGCTTTGGGCCTCTATCAAATAAGGTGAAATGAAAACCATTTCCACCAAAGCCACATTTCCCCATCAACCTCAAAATCCACTTTAGTAGGAGTGGCTTCCATTTGGGTGTAGCCAATCCATCAGATAAAACTCAAAAATTTGGGCAACATTTTCTCCTTTAACTGCCTTAAGAGAGGAAAATAGAGAACTAACATTATCCAAAGAGATAACTAACCCCACCATCAAAAAATGCTTCATAGTCCAATAGGGGTTCAAAACTACATAGGACAAGTGCAACAAAAGACCCAGATTCACAACATTCATAGACAACAATTGACTGAGCCTTGAAGACCAATGAATAGCTTCCAATTTCGACACTAGAAAATAGATCTCCAGAGATCCCATCCTTGTACAAAAGGCTACATGCAAAACATTTCCCCATGGGAAAAGCTCCCCATAAGAGCCCAAAATAAAAACTCCTCTGCTGCTAAAAATAATGCACTCATTCTCAAGTAGAGGCCTAAAACTCGAATCCTTCACCGTCCCATGAAAACCATCCCACAACCATTACCCAAAATAGGTGACTTCCCCAACAGACCACATCACCCAAACTCCCCAACACCAAAACATATTGGAGAACCAAGATCCTAATACCTGCAAAACCAACAAACAAACACATTAGAAGATTCAAATGCAAGTTAAGATCAAAGTTCCCCATAAAATCCATTAACAATGTTCAAAATAGGAATAAAAGTAAGAACACAATAAAAAGAAATGAAATAGATTCAATCCTATTAAGAATATGCAAAATCTTGATCTTATGGGGGAGTTGGTGCCAACTTGATGTGGAAATTGACCCTTTCCCAACTCCTATGCAAGATTTGATGTTTTGATGAAGATGCGATCCACTTGGTGATTGCTTCAAATAAACTCCATGGAGAAAAACCTGCATAACCTAGCTAAGACTTTGATAAATGGATGAATATGCTAATGCTTGAAGATGAATTTGAGTATAGTAAGTTTGCTCAAATTGTGGATGATCAAATGAGGAGAGAAGTCTCTTATTTATAGAATGATAAGTTGAAGAAATGCCCAAAATGAAGCAATGTGGGACTAACTTTCAACCAATGGCAAGGTGCCACTTGTCAAGAGAGGGATGGATGAAGGATGTGCACATTTTGATGAATGTGCCCATAAATGCGCATATTTGAAATTTGAAAATGTTGAAATGACAAGGTGGAGGGAGAGTCAAATGGAGTAATGGCCACTTGGCTCAATGCAAAAGGACTTGTAAGATTAAATAAATTCCTTGTTGGAAGGACACATCCCATTTGGAGGGATTTTCAAATTTCAAAGAATATTCTCTTTTTATGCCATGTTGAAAGAAAATGGGGATTTAATAAATGAATTAAATCTATTTTCATGTGCAAGTGGAAAAAGCTAGAGGATGGGACATGGATTAGGATTAAACTAATCAAGGTTAATTAATTTAATGAAGGATTAGATGATGTGACAATTTTGACTTAAATTTATGGGTTAGCTTAAATCAAAGATGAGAAGAATATGATAAAAGGATTAATTAAATAAAGATTTTTGGTTTATTTAATTAAAAGGGATGGATTCAAATTAAATCAAATAAGGTTTTAATTTATTTAATTTAATGATATAGAATTTAGAAATTAATTAAATAAAACTGATTTATTTAATTAAATAGTGATAATTAGATCAGATTGATTGATTTAATTAACAAGAGAGAATGGTTTAATCAGATAAATGATTTATTTAATTAAGAGAGGAAAATTGATGAATTTAATCAAATAAGGGTATTTGATTAAATTGTTAGACCGAGGGATGATTTAGGATAAAATGGTGTTAGTAGAGTCAAGATTAGGTGTGATTGGTATATTTTCCATGTCTACATTTTACCCCTCTTTGAAGCAAAGTACTCGTGTTGGTTCAAAGAATAAACTGTCTCGATCAAAATTCAAAAATTCTTTGATTTTTTTGGATGCCCCACTGCTGCCCTAGCGAATGAAGAATTATGCCAGCATAGTACCCCCTCAAGAGATCGAATGAAAATGTTTAATTTGAGAGTCGATCTCACAACAAAGAGGTTCAAGATTAGTTCAGCTCAAATGTTTGATGTAGAAAAATTTGATGATGTAGATAGTCATGAGCCATGGGTAACCTCATGTCTGCTTTGATATATTACACACACTTGATCCTAATTTGTACCATGACAATTAAATTATTGATGATATAAATGAGATGATTATGATGTTTATATGTAATTGATGATATGATGATGCATGGATGATATAGATGCACATGATATGATATGATGATACTTTTATGATTATGCAAATGTATGATAATCATATGGATTATGAGATGCTTAGAATAACCAATCTATATTATGCAATGATGAAATAGAATGCATGCGAGATGATCAATGTTTATTATATGATATGATATGTAGTATGAATGCAATGATGATAATGATTTGTGATTAACTGTCATGGTACTATGTTATCATGAAAAGCAAGAGATAGAAGGAAATATGAGATTCCAGCAAGACATGAGATGATGACGATGATGATGATTGCTTTCTGAGGAGTGGGATTTTCAAAGGGCCAATTACCTTATGTTTGATTACGCACATAAGTACAATGCATCAAGGTATGAAGAACCGGGATGGTGTTGTACCTAGTGTGATGAACTTTGACTCAACAATCACATATGAGTATCCTTGTTCACACCTGGCGTATGAGACCTTATTTAGAAATGTAGTTCAGATATTTGAATCATCTCAAACCAAAACATAGAAAGGAAATCCTTCTTATGTGGTCAACAAGAAACATAAAACATCCTCCCTACATCTAAACAAAGTATGTATGACCAAGGTTATATTAAAAAAATATCCAACAAGCACAACAAATAAAAGATAATGATCATTGCCCCATTCCTATCTCTCTAAATCCCTTTGTTCGGACATCATCGAGAGGTCCTTGGAATGAGCGCAATAAGATAAATCAAAAGAGAAAGATAAAGTAAACAAACAAGCTAATGTTCTTCAATACCTCTAGCCAAGACTAAACTGTGATGATGCCTGATGTTGATGTCCATTGTAGGAAGGATGCATCCTAGGATGTGATGATATCAAATGATTTTGATATGAGACTGATTTGATGATAGGATATTGATACAAAGAGTTGACTAACTTGTTTATGTACTGACCTAACTTAAGATTTTGACGTTTTGAGTTTTCACTTTTGAACTGCTAGACTTGTTTCTTATTGTTTTACCAAAGGTTGGGGATGATGATTGATTTATTGTGAATTATGTTATTGTGGGTGAAAGTGAGATAAGATGGATGCATTTTTCAAATATTTGGATGTTTTTGGAGTTTTCTGAAATGTTTTGAGGCTATTTCTTTTGTTTTGGTATTTTCAAGATTTTACAAATGTTTTGATTTTTTCTAAGATTTTATGAATGTTTTTGGATTTTTTTTTTGGAATGTTTTTTGTGTTTTTGTGTCTTAGGGGCTGATGAAAGATTAGCCTTGCCTATGTTTAAGCTCAGAGACGACATAGTTCAGATACCATGTTTTTGATGCTTTTATGACTTTTTGATTTTTTTTTTTGATTTTTGATATGTTTTGGATGTTTTTGATGATTTGGATATGGATATGTGTGACAATATCAGTGATCTATTTTGGGATTTTGTTGAAAACCAAGCTAAGGTTGATTGATTAGATGGATGAAATTACAATGATAACATTGTTGAGGATACACAACAATGCAAGGATAGTGTTAAGCAACACAAGGATTGGGGAGGATATCTCAAGATGATGGATTGATTGGATATGATTGATCAAGATTTTGAAGCTTGATTTTGGAAAAAAATGCTTTGAATGATTTGATTTGATGTTTGAAGTGTAAATTAGATGTGATTGATAGTGATTGTTTGGATTGATGTTTGATGAAAGATGAAGCTTGATACAAAATATCTTCTCATCAAAATATGCCATGGGCTAGTGATTTGGATTTGTGGCTGACAAATGCTTGATCAATTTTATTTCACATTTTCCAATGTTTGGATGACCACATAAGTTGGAAGATATAGATCAAGATTTATTCCCAAAGAAAGATGTAAATATCTGCCCTCAGTGTCTAGCAATGTATGGAGTGTCATGGGTGGATGCTTGGATAAGTGTGTGGATGGAGGGATATGGATAAGCACGCAAAGGATGCCAAGGATTATCTTGTGATAAGATAACATGTTCGAATAAAGAATGCTCATTTGGATAATGCTTCATGGATTAGTTAACACTAGGTAGGATAGGATCAATGAAAATGACCCATGTCAATATGTTTACCATAAGCAAGTATAAAGTGTGCACCAAAGTTTCATCAAGATCAAGATAATGTGGAAGATGGATGAAAATGGATTGGATAAATGGTTCATGGATGAAATGGATTTATTATGGATGAGATAGATGGAATGCTAGGTTTATTATAATGGATGGGATGAGATGCTTCCACTTGAACTAGTGCACACAGATGCTCGATTCTACAAATAATGCCTATTTGCCAGGTTTTCATCATGGTACCAGTCCAAAGTGCCACCAAAGTGGTTTTCACCAGAGGACGATTATTTTCCTTTACTATTTTCAATCCTTCTTTCTGATTTTTTTGGATTTTCATATTTTTTGATTTTTTTGTATTTTTCTAAAATATTTTAAGCTCATGTTGAACCACCTAGTGGTGTCGGTGTAGGTACTTCTGTCATAATGTGCCATCAATATCTTGCTTGAAGAAGTTTTTTTGCCAAGGTACGTGCACTTGAATACAACTTTTGAGATTCCTGATCTGCTTTGTTGATATTGGAGTTAACTTTGTCCTTGTGCACATATATCGATAGAGTTCCTTCTGAATCCTTATGATGAAGGGTGGCTACCAATACATGGTCAATGTGAGAATTGGATATCATGTGTGGAGGTGTGGATGGAGTGTGTTTAGGAATAAAAGATGGATTGGTTGATAGTTTGGAACCTTTGACCCTCCAAACTTGAGAAGATGAGCAATGATGGGTGGATACAGAAGTGTGCTTGGAATTAAGACCAACTGCTTGATATATTCTATACGTTGCTTGAAAAGCCTAATTTTTCTTTCATGGACATCTTTGATGGATACTTTTCCCTTTTTTATTTTTCCCCATAGTTTCTTTAACTAATTGAGTTTAATAGGGATATTCTTTCTTTGTATTCTTTGGTATCCACTTGTATTTGATTTGTCCTTTATGCTCCTTAGCTTCTTTTGCTTTCATAATGTTCTTTGAGATTTGACTCAAATTTTTCTTTTGATGTTGGTCCCAATTCATGGATGGAGTTATGGGTGGATGAAGATTCATGACATGGTTGGTTGTAGTATTATGATCGATTTCATCATAAGGATTCTTCATGCTCCCTATGTTGAAATTTTCTTGAGACATAGTTACCCCTAGTATGCTGGTAGTGGCACCTTCATTCCTTGATTCTACTTGTTTTGAGATGTCTTATTTAGTAAGCATGCTCTGATAAATGACCACTGCAGATGACGTTGGTTCAATTTGCTGCTTTGCTAACTCCGGAATGCTCTATTCTTTCTGACTTGTTTCTTTGAGTGGATAATGCTAGATATCTTCATACATGATGTCCTTAGTCTGAATTTGGGATATATCTAATCCTGATGTTGACAAATCAATTTCACTGTAGGAATAAATAACTTGCTCTTTTTGTGTAATAATGTTAGGAGTGAAGGAATCCTATTTTGAATAAATATTATCTTCATGTCCATCCACAAAAAGTATCTCATGGGTAGATGGAGAAGTATGTGTTATGTGGATATGATCATCATAGATAGGAGAGTGTCCATTAGATCATTGTAGTAGCTTGGAGATACAAATTCTTGATCTTGAATGATTTTGGAATTGCTTTCAACATGCTTTGGATCAAGTTCTTGACATGGGTCCATTTCAAAGGGTGGATTGCTTACGAAGGGTTCTTGGATATCCTCATTAGGCATGGGAAGTAAGTCAATATCCTCTTGAATTTTGAGTGGACTTGGATCAAATGTTGAGTTGAGGATCCCTTTAGTGTCTGTAACCATGAGGTCAAAAGATGTCAATATGTCTTGGAAAGGAACATTGCTAGACTTTGGTGAAAGATGTTGATCATTCTTTGGAATAAATTCTTGAGATATGCTCTCCAACTCATTAGGTGATGTAGAGACATTTTCAATATTATCATTGGTTGATGGATCATAGATTATGTCAATGGGATCAAATAATTCTAACACTCCTTGAAATAGATCACTAAAAAGTGGCTCTTGGTGTATGGTGAGTTGATCATTGGATGGGGTAGAAACATCTTCAATGTGTTCATTAATGGATAGATCTTGAACATTTTTTTAAATAATTGTGGTGGGGAGATTTTCAATGCTATTAATAGTGGTTGAATCTTCATCATTGTCCCCAATAGTTATTATTTTTTGATCAATAAGGTCTTGGATGAGATTTTTGAGTCGAATACAATTTGATGTTGTGTGTCCCTTGAATTTATGAAAATCACAAAGGTGATTTTCATTGTACCATGGCAGTTTCACTAAGGGCTCTTTATAATTTTCATAGGTGGGAATAGTGATGAGTTTTTCCTACACCAACTATTGCATGATCAATTCAATTGGTTTCCCGAGTGGCATGTATTCTCATTTGTTACCCTATGAGACTTGTACTTTAAATTGACCATGTGGTGATTGATTTTGGAGATGTGGTGATTGATCTTCAAGATGTGTGGGTTGGATTTGTTGATGTGGTCGATCTTGATATCTAACTTCTTGATGTGGTCTTGGACACAAATCAATGGTTTGATGACATGGTTTGACCAATGAAAGAGTGTTTTTATTTTGGAGTGGAGATGTCTCTTGGTGCAATGGAGTAGCAATTTGATCTCACAAAATTTGATCTTGATTTTGATCTTGACACCCTTGATATAGTTGATTTGGTTTTTGTTCAAGAAAATTTGGAATGTATACTTGTGGTGCTTGTATGGGATCATGGAAAAATTGATTTTGGACAATGTTTTGATTTGGGATGTTCAAATTTGGCATTATAGGTTGAAATTGAACATTGTTGTGGTTGGGAATCCCATTTCCTTGATTTAGGTAATGCTAATTTTGCATGGTGTTACCTTGACTTGGATCAATACATGTAATCATTAACATCTTGTTTGTACTTTGAAAAACATTCATATGATTCACAAGCATATCCATTTCAAAGTTTACCAAGTGTAGATTTGAAATGTTCATGTTTGGTAAAGTTGTACTTGGTATATTAACATTTGGCATGTATGGATTTGGTTGGATAATTTTGTTTGTTTGAAGACTCATGCATTGATTGTTTGATTAAGAGATTTGTAGGTTTGGACTTTGATTTAAATCTACCATTGGGAAAGGTGTTCCAAAATTTAGATTGGGAATGCTCACATTTGTTGTGCCATTGAAGTTTGTAAGAGATAATGATCCCATGTATGGATTGCATAAATGTGATTTTTTATAATCAATTGGCATTGTAAGGCTTTGATAGCTTGGTTGATTTAGACCACTCATGATGTATGAATCAAGTTTATATTCCATTTTTTTCTTGTGTTTTGACCTTGTTGACCTCTAAGGGATTTAGGACGAAAGATGAGATGAAGGATGAAAGGAGTGAATAATATGGATGTTGAAATTTTAAGGCCCTTGGAGGAGATACTAGACTTTAGGACTTTTGGATTTTCTGATTTAGATTGGATTTTGATTTGAATTTGATTATGACTTGGTTTGGATTTGATTTTGATTTGGAGAAATGGTTTTTATTTGGATTTGATAATGAAGTCATAAACTCCAAGAGGTTAGATGTTGTCTTGGAATGAGTTTTTCCACAAGGTGAAAATTTAACTAAGTGTATGGAGAAGGATTCATCTACACAAACCTAGTCAAACAAGATGATTTTGATTTTAATTCAAAGGATTTTCCAAAAGTCTAGTATGAAACTTCAATCCCACTCGATAGTTAAAATCCTTGGAGAATTGCATGCAACTTCAATCCCTTTTGGATGTGGGTATGTAGGTAGTCCTTGGATGAAGGATGCCCTTGTGACCTCAAGTATGGAGTGGATGGTTTAGAGGATAACTCAAAGGTTTGGGGTTGTTCATGAACTTGTTCAACCTTCCCTCTTCAACATGCTTCAACATAAGGATGAAGTTTACATTAGATGGCTATGAATGAGTTAAGAAAACTTGATGACTTGTAATTAATAGTGATTTAAATTAGGCTAATATGACCTAATGGGGTAAAAAATGACTATTCTTATTGGTTATAGATGGTCTACTTTTTGTATCTATGTTCCTAATTTTTTGGACCTTGGGATGACATTTCTTAGGATTGTCTATTCCATTCATAGGCAAAAACTATAAGTATTACAAAATAAGGTTGGATTATTTTCCCTAATATCTGTCTAAAAATTTATTTTTGAATAGTGTGTTCTAGATAAAAATTTGGATGAATTGAGTGGATTTAATTACTTTTTAAGTTAATATTTAATTATGTGTATGTGTTGAGTAGAGGCCAACTCCTATGGGATTAATGTGATTCTTATGTTTTTATAAAATTCAACTCCAAACCTATAGTACTCTATGTATAAGATCTTAAATCTATTGATTGTGATATACATAGCTAGGTACACTTGAATTGTATGTGTGTTCACCCTTGTGATGTATAACCTATGTGTACATGGATTTAATACCACCACATGTCATAACTGAGTCTAATATCGAAGTAGTTAGTAGGTTGTCATTGGATTATGCCAATGACTGATGCCTTGAGATACTATTGTATGTTATGGACTATTCAATATTCACTTGTATCATAGATGCGAAATATTTATAAGAACTATCCTAGATGTGATATTGGAGTTTTTTGGATGGTTTTCAAGTCTACTATGCAAGTAACAAAAACCAAAAATGACCATTATAGCGAGAGGGGTTAGTAGGAAACCACTTATAACATGAAGGTGATTGATGTCGAGTGCTACCCATATTATGAAGGGGCTACTCGAGAATATTAGCAAGGACATGAGGTGGAATATGTTGTATACTAATCCTTCCTAAGTGAAATCATTATTTTCAGTGGCCTAAAGATGATCTATCTTTGAATCCACCAAATTGATGGTTAAGTAGGAATATTGATAATGACATTAAATGATGTGTTTTTGACACTTATTGCTTCTTCAATGATGATTTCAAGTAGTATGGGATGGTTCCCATCATCACAACTAGTGTAGAGGATCAAGAAAAATGATGGTACCCATGGTGTAGTATGGGATACACCAACAATAATATTCTAACTATGATACACTAAAAGGGTTGGTATTAGTCACTCATTGTGCATGTGTTAGTCACTCACTACCTATATGTTAGTCACTCACTATGTATTTGCGTAAATGGCCTTAGGTATTTTGCATATTGTTATACTTATACCCTTGCTAGTGATGACATTAGGTAGTATGGAATTGTTGAATATCATCATAGATGGTGGTGGATTGGGAAAAAGATAAGACCCATAGTGTAGTATGTGATGCATTGAAATTCCTTTTCTAGATGATATCTACTTATAGGCTTATGTGTTAGTAAAGTGGGTAGTGAGATGATGCATATAGTAGGTTTCATCCACTTTCATAGTTCTAATTGATATTTTTGTAAACATGTGATATATGTGTGGATTATTCACACTAGACATATGTGATATATTCTTAAGCTAATCACTATTATACTTTTGATGTGTGTATAAGCAAGTCACTATTGTAATTGTGATGTGCATATGAGCTAGTAATTGTTGTAAGGTTTATGATGTGTGTATGAGCTAGTCACTATTGTACTTGTGATGTGTGTATGAGCTAGTCACCC